>VWZW01006010.1:239035-270456 GCA_013397115.1 Edolisoma coerulescens | reverse complement strand
AAAAAAAAAAAAGATAAACTGAACACACATGTCAAGAATGTCACAGTACAAGGAAAGCAAAATCTGGCAGTACCTTGCCAGACTGGATGTTTGATGCACCTAACTCAGTATGATGCAGCTGACTGCAGTTGGTCTGAGCTGCAGTTAAAAACTCTGCCCAAGAAGAGTTTCTTCCACAGTCCTGTTAAACTGGCACGTTAGCAGAGATGATTTTCAGAAATCAATCTGAATGTTAAATTAAGATACCTGAGCTGATACTCAAGGGACTGGCGGATTGCTCGAGGTTTAGTGGTTTTTTTAAACATTGCAGGATGTTCTTGCAGGATTTCATAGAATTGCATTTGGGCTATATTCTCAAAGAATACTGGAAAACAGGTAAGTTTTGTAAGTGGAAAGGCAGGTTCTTCTGGGCACTTCCCTGTCACATGAAACACTAATATTTGAGAAGTCAGACACTTTGTGCCCTTGTTTAGATCGCTGGCAGCATTAAAATGCTGAACCTCTACTGTCTGAGCTGAAAAGGGACTCCATGCCAAGGAAAAAATCATCTTACACTCCTACATGAAACCAATTATAGATTACCATCTATCTTTCAAATCTATAGATTTTGATGGATACACTGCATTAGTAAAGACTAAAAATGCAGCTTCATGTTGTGTCAGACAATGACGACTAACTCATCATTGATCAGGATGGTAAATGACATAAATGACAGCAAAATACATTCACTTGCATATACAACAGAAGTTTCAAGCATGTAAACCCTAACCTTAAAGCCTTATTAAATTAAATTAAAGCTAAGTTTAACCATAGAGTGAAGTCTTTGCCTGTATCCTGTGGTCAGGTGGTTTTAGCAAAGCTGAACGAAAGGTGTAAGGAACGGTTACAGTGCAGAAGCTTAGAGACCCAGGTGAGAAGTGACAACAGGAATCCTTTCCACCATGCTGCCTGATGACAATATCACTACTTAGACCTCAGGTTTACAAAACCAGACCACTTGACACTCCTTGTCAGCTGAACAGTAACATGGCTCAGTTGTGTCAGGTTAAAGAGGAGATGAAAAATAAGGAAAATTAATTTATTTAATAAATTAAAACTGTAAACTGCATTTTCAAGAAGTTTTTCGTGTTTCCATCATTGGTCACTTGCCAAGTAACACCTTTAGCAATACCTTTCTCCGAACCTTAGATCTTGGACTTATTTTTATCTGTGTTACTAATTTTCTTAAGCCACAAAAAAAAAGAAAAATAAAAAAGAAAGAAAAAAAAAGAAAAAGCACAAAAAACCTGAAAGAAAACCCTCAGTTACATAGCCCAGATAATACTGTGTGGGGTAAATAAAAAAAAAAAACCTCAAAAACAAAGCCAAGCACCTCAAAAAAACCCAAAACCCAGAAAAAAACATCACAAAGAAAAAAAATTCCAACAAAACTTCAGATTTTTTTTAAATCACAAGCTTACCAAGATCACAGGATAAGATTGAGGGATATGGCTTTTTACTTTAAAAAAAAAAAAAAAATTCTTTTTGGACCTGGAAATATTAGCAGGCACAGGCAGATGTGTGATGATGGCATGCAAGAAGACATGGGGCAATAGAGCAAACACTCCCCAGCTTCTGGATTGCACCCATCCCATCTTTGTTAACTCAGCTGGAGGTGGCAGTAACAAAGCCACTGGTGCTCTGACACAAACTCTCCATGGGAAAGCTGGCAGCCACCCTCTGGAGTGCCCGGAAACGTAAAAAAGAAGAAAGTGGCAACTTCTGCCAGCGCCTGTTTTTTCATAACTACAATTCAAAGAGAAACTTAAGAGCAAAGCTGCTGTGGATCTCAACCCATCAAGTATGTTGTCATCCAACAAAAACTAAAGAGGTTGCTCACATAAGTACTCAGTTTCTGGAAAGATCACAGCAATTAATTATCAATTTAACTGGAAACAAAGTCACTGATGTTCTGTGCAGTGTAAAAATGGTGTGGAAGGGAGATTTACTTGCTCTCTCCGTGCTGGAGTTTTACAGGTACTGTATGCTCATTAAACCGCAGAATGTAGCACTGAATTATACTACTTATGTTCTGCTGAGTTTGTAGAAAACATTCTTATATTGTATTTACATAATAAAGTAAGAAATGCATCATAAAACATATGCTCATTTCCTGAAATGTATATGTAAATATACATATCTTGCTCCAAGTGCTTCTTTACATAAATATATATACTAACTAATGAAAAGACCAAAACCAAAAAAACTTACTATATAAATAGTTTGAGATATCATTTTTGGGCCTCAGTGTATAATCCAGACAGATTATGCTTTTTATACAGTAGCATAATGGGGTTTCGTGTTTGGAGTTTTTTTAGCTGTTGAACTGTTCAACTGATTAAATAGTTTACTAGTTTGCACCATTTTTAATTCTTGTGCTTTTAGCCTCAACAAAACATAAAGGAAAGAGACAAAAAAGGGTCAATAAAAACTTCAAAAGTAAACTGACAAATTAAAAAAAAAACCTTGAAAAACCTCCTAAATTAAAAAATCCAAGCAAAACCCCTCACTTTATCTAAAGTAAAGTTGAAGACTGCTTAAATAGATCCTACAGGATTCCTACCGTAAAAAGATCATGATATTCTAAGAGCAATATCTCTTTACTTCCTGAATCATTAGTCATTGTCTTTTGTGATTTTCTTGCATAGGTAATTTTGTGCATAGTTTTTAGCCTACTATTACCAGATAGGTTTATACATATTTGTGTATAAGGTGATGGAGTATTCCAAGGTGAGCTGACAGCAGTCATTACAGCTATGGCTGTAAAAATGGTAAAACCACTCATTCGAGTTATTGCAAACTTTTTGAAGCCTTACTTACAGAGAAAAAAAGAAAAAAAACAAAACAAAACAAAACAAATACCCTTCTGACATCTGAATTTAGAATTCCCTTAAACTTTGAACAATATAAAGGATGAGACATTTTATGAGAAAGCTCAGAAAATGGGGTTTAAGTGTTGAATAAAAATCTCTTCTTAAAGCCCTCCTTGACTCTTCTATGATTTTCACCATTATTTCCCAGACACAGTTGTGCCTATTTTTTTTTTTTGTCAAGTATAAGCAAAGCTAGTTCAGTAGTTTTTTTAGTTAGAAGTTTAAGAAAAGCTTTCCTCCCACTTTGGGCAATACCTTGCAATGTTTGCAGAAGGCTTCCTAACAGCTCCTGCCAATCCAGAATAGTGAATATACCAAACAAGGATTTTACTTCGCAGCACGTAAATAAAAGAAAAGCCTTGTTAAACTGAATGTTTTCCAAGGGTGATATAAAGTTTCACAATAATCAAGCTCATTTCAGTGGAAGGACTCCTGGTTAAACATCTCATGTATTTCATGTGCAAGCAGGAAAGGAATTTGTATTAGATAGATATTTATGCGCTTGGTTTTACACACAAAGAACTATTTATGTTTTCCTTGAGCAATAACATTTGCAGTGGGCTAAGAGCTGAATCTTCAATATACACTTGAATTGTCAATACACGTTTTAGTATCACCCTCCCTCTCTTACTATAAACCTAGTAAAAATCTCAGAAAACATATTCCAGTTTGGAATAGGAGGTTACATTTCCTAAAAAGACTTGAAATGTTTGTTTTTCAAATATGCAGTTTCTAGGTATAGCACATTTGACAGTGTCATAAAAATACTGTTCTTCCTTATTTTTGAACAATCAAGTTGTCAGACTTGTTTTAAGTGGAATCCACAACATTTTACCAAAAATCTGCTCAGTCAGTAGCAGCTTATTAAACAGATCTAGGTTTGTTTGGGTTTTGCTGTTGTTGTTGTTTGTCGGTTGCTTTCTTTGTTTTAGTCTTTAATTTATGGAAATAGCACTGCTCAGATGATACCATGAATCCTAAGCAAAGTGTGTTACTGGTGCAATTCCCAGGCAGATTATCTGTGAGGGGGATGGAAGGCAAATCTGAGAAGCTGCAGCTCAACACAGTCATGACCTACCTGTGCTAGAGATCCAGGCAGCTTTCAAAAATCAGTGGGACTTATTAGAACTATATGACATCTACAGACAGTTTAATTCTGATCCAAACATACTCTTTACCAAAAATCTGGTCTAAGAAGAATCTCCATGGTTTTAAAGAGGGACGTAAACATTTCTTACTACCTTAAAATAGATGAGATGAGCCCAGATGTGATGTTCACTGAAACATCATTTAAGAGCCTGACCTAAGAAAGTCTTTGGCAGACGACACCCCAGAAATTTATCCCCTACAGAACTATTCCTCTATATAATTATGATCAAAATTAATTGCTCTGCATTATCCTCTTGCAACACTGTCTTGTCTCTTGCCCGAGACAAAGCAGCCCAATTTATGACCAGGAAAAAAGGATCAGATTTTCAAACAGCATAATTGCTCTGATCTTCTATGCAAAATACTGTATTAGTCTTTCAGGGATAAATCCACAGCATCTAGCAACTTACAGTGACAAACTTGGTACATGGAGGTCTCAGTGTCATCTCATTTACACTGTTATTATTCAGGTTTACTCCCTTGTCAACTATAATTTCATATTCTGCATTTAGAACTTTGTCATCCCACAACATACAAGGATTTAATGTCTGTCACAAAGACTCAATAAACCATATGTGTTCAGGTGTACACAATGCCATTTCTATCTCAGACAACATATGTATGCTAATATATCTGGGTTTGAGAGCTTAACAGCTCTCCGAAGTACCCAGATTCAGTACTTAAAACAGCTTTATGAAATCTAGTATTGCCTTACAAACAAGTAAGTACTTTTATGCATATTAGAGATACTCCTTATTAGTGTCTGTTAACAAAACCATTCTGTGCTATAAAGAAACCTATTATTTGTTCCTACAGCACGTGTGCTCAGCCTCATTATGAGTCAGGGGACCCATTTCTGTGCAGGCACTACAGCAATCACTGCAGAATTGGCATGTAGCAACACAAAGCAAACTTTTTATACAGCCAAAGCCTTTGGATACCAGAACAGAATAGGAATCCCTAAAGAATAAGTGTTCAAACACAATATTAGAGCACATCTTGAAGTGTAGCTTAGCTAATAGCACCAACTGAGCTGAATTGATTTTCTTCAGTTATTTAAATCTCATTATATATGCTCTATTTAATTCCGTCTCCACTTAAATTGATATGAAATATAAAACAACCTCTAAATAATTTAGTGTGAAAAAATATACAAGCTAATTAAATGCTAAAACTTGAAACCCAAACACATTTGAAACCTTTCTTTTCTTTAAAGGCATCTACTTTTTTTTTCTTGAAGCTGCCTTTTCATTTCTTTGTTTGTTTTGGAGAGACAATGAATTTTTGTAAGGCATTTTTATTTCTACAGTGAAAAGTGCTTACAAAGAGTCCCCTAGGTTTCTGTTGCTTTGATTTTATGCTACCAATAAAGGTTTGTGTTTTCTGCAGTTCTGTTGAAATTGCAATTAGATTAATAAAACCTAAATGACGTATTAACCATATGACTTTCCAGAACTGCAAATTTAAAAAAATCTCACTATGATTATTAATCACTCTCTTTTAATTATAAAGTGATGGCTTAAATGACACCTTACAGTACAACGGTAAGGTCAGACTTTGCTCAGATGTCACAGGGAAGGTTGGAGGGGGCAGTAGAAAAGGGTACATTAATGCAGCAGTGCTTTCCACAGGAGATCTGTGTGCCTCAGACACGTAGGAGGCAATAATTAAAAATTAAAAATTATCTGTAATTCACGGATTGCACTACTGTGTAGTCCCCTCTTGTGCCAAATAGGTCTTGCAATGGATATTCACACATTCAGAGCTGAAGTTCTTTTTGGCCTTCAACAGTTTTTAGGTAAAGATCTTCCTGAGAATATAATAAATGCAAGTAACACCTAATTAGTATTTTCAATTCATTTCTATTATCTAGTTTCAAATCCAAAATAATTACCACAGAAACATTTCTGCTCTTGTGTTACCCTGACTGAAACCATATTACCTCAATTTTTTTTTCTTCTTACTTTTACCTGTAATTTTTATAGTGTTTGATCCTTCACAAGACCAGTTTCCAAATGCGCATTAAGACACATATTTTCACCTTCTTGAACAATGCCGTGTGTAGAGTTCTGCAAATAGTACATAGTTCCAAAACTTTTCAGTTCTATTTCTATTCTTCAGTTTTTCAAATCTATTAATGAAAATTAATCTATGAAGATATTACTTAATCTGGTGATTAGTATCCCTTTCTGAAATATGAGCCACATTTTTAAATGAGTCACAGTTTCTGATAAAATAAATCTGATTATTATTTCAAAGAAATAAAGGAAGGCTTCAGTTATATTATTCCCATTATCACTACTCTTACTTAGCTTCCAAATTAAGTAAGGGCATCCTGAAAACAAAGCTCTTCTTGAGCTTTGCTTATTCTCATTTATCCCTCAAACTATTTTCTGACTCTCTCACACATACACACAGAAATTGTCACCTGCAATTGTCTAACCTACAAAGCCAAATCATACAGAACCTGGCAACATTCTTGCTTTACATTGTCAATTGGAGCCTTAGATGTCAAATGGGAGAAGAGCCACCTATCATGTTCTTATTGGGAGAAGAGTTGTTTTATAGCTTAATTAAAGCACTGTCTGACAGTTCAGTAGATGGGAATTTGCTTCTTCTGCAAAGTTTGACAACAATCTGAGCTAAAATGTGATAATGCATCTTATGCAAGAAATAGTGAAATATGGCATTAAACCTTAGCCTCCAGCTTTAAAAAAAATCAGCTTTAATAATTTTATCTTTCATTTATTTCCACTAATTTACTTAATAGAAATACAGCTGCCTGCTTAACAAGTATATGTGTCTAGAATCTTTTAATTGAAATTTTTATGTACTTTAAAAGAACACCCATAGTGAGCTTTATAACTATTAGCAAACATGAAAATAATTATTTTTATATAGTAATACTATATATACTATATGCATACTTTAGATGTATTTTACACACTCACAATTAAATATCAACTATAATACAAGGGGCTCAGGAGTTTTCTAAACAATTCTTTGTGGGAGTTTTTTGGTGCTTTTGGTTTTCGGTTGGTGTTTATTGTTTGTTCATTTTGCTGTTGTCCTTTTAATTTAGAAAAAGTCATCTTTATGAATGAGAAACTTTTATTGAAAAGGGCAACAGTGTTGTTAAAAAAATAGTTCCTTACATCCACAACACAATTATTGGCCCAAATAGGCATTATAGCAAGGAAAAGGAAAAATTGGCAAGTATGAATCTGACAGCAAGACTCACCTGCCTCTGAAAGCTGTTTTGTGTGTTGGCCAGACTAAGCAATATAATGTATTTCACATAGATGCTTCTACACCCTTCAGTGTAATACAGACAAATCAGAGCTTTTTTCCCTCTGGCACTTGTGACAGAAATCAACATGAACTTCCATTCATCCCAGCTTATATGAAATCAGACGAGACATTCTTCACCAGTTTCCACAGGAAGAACATGTGTGTCTAAAGTTTTAGTGCTCTCAGGTGTGGCTAAGAGCAGCTTAAGGATACACTCTGGCAGCAATAATGACATTTGCTTCCAATTGACTTAAAAGGATGATCTGAAGCAGCTATACTATGGAACACGCAATTAATTACATCAGTTTTATTTTCTCCTCCAGCTACCTGACACACTGGAACACTGGGAGAAAGAAAAGGGAAAAAAAGGGAAAAAAAAGAAAAAGGAAAGGAGTTTTCTTGTTATACCTGGTCTCAGAGGGCTTTGATATTTTACCTATTAGGTTTTCCAAATACTGCAATTTTTTAGACTAAGCATGTGGTCACTTTGAGCTTGCCAGCTGTTGAGGGATGACTCCTAGATCTCCAGCAAACACAAGGCACACAATTCTCTTTTCCGGAAACAACAAATGGAAAAAAATCTGCAGCCAAATCCCCTGGGGTGCCTGCCAGCCCTATAACTCAGAGACCCACAGGAATAGACCTGTGGTCCTTGCCAAGTCTCGATAGTCATCTCAGGGCTATAGCAAGTGCAAAAAACACCTGGCAAACTCCAGTGAAGTGTGAAAGGAGGAAATATCACCAAGAGTGTATTTTATCACCCCTCTAATGCTGCCTGGCAGAGCACAGACATGGTGTATAAGGGTTTGACTCTGCTCATTCCAGTCCCTTCCACAAGAAAGTAATTGGCAGCAAGTTGTCAGCTCCCTATACACTGCAATTCCAGCCAGGCCAAGGCTGTCAGTACAGGAAGGCAAAGAGTCCATCACCTGCTTTATGCTCCACCCCTGCACAGCTTGAGGAGCACCAGGAATTCGCCTTGCTCTAAATGCCAGGCAGCACACAAGCACATGTGGCTGTCATTGGAAATGCACATTTAATGCTACTGGGTTTTCTGAAACAAAGTTCTCTTTTCTTAGCATGCATGGATGGAGAAAGAGGACAGATTTAATGTGAGATTAAATTATAATAAATTCCCCATAATTGTTTTTTTAATGAATTTTTTTTTTTTAATCAGGAAAACAACTAAGGATAAAAATCATAATGAATCTCCCTCCCCTGCTGCATGCAATCTCTTGGTAGAAAAGCATCCAATGAAAATGAGAGATGGTAGCTGCTCAACACTGCTGAAGGCATGCTCTCTTGTTACTTTTTATTCAGTAAAAGCTGCCAAAAATCCACATCCTCTGATGTACTTGCATTTAGCATAGGGACTTGTCAATTATTTATCGCAGAGAGTTCTGTCAGACTGGGATTAAGATGTCCTAAAATTCCCTAGAGGGTAATTCATCATAACACAATATAGTGTGTGAATAATGGACATCCACAAAAGGCTCAGCTGACATGATGGAAGTGAATGATAGGTGAATTGAGGTCACGGGCTTGACGTGAAGACATTGGACAATGTACACCCAGGCTGTCAGTCAGGGCATTAAAAAGGAGAAAGGACATGAATATGAAATAGCAAACAAACAGATTGGCTTTTGTTTCCTTGTTCCTAACTGCTCAAAGAAAAGATGCTGGAGCTAATGAACCCATCCATGCTGTGAGCCAGTGCACTCTACAGTGGCTGCTAGAGCTCCAACTCAAAGAGAAATATCCTGTAAAAATTCCATTTATGGATTAATAAGGCCAAGTGTGGGGTTTTATTTTGCTAGTGACAACCTGGTTTATTTCTGTATTTTTCCACTGCCAACATACTTATGAGAACTGTTTCAGTAAAAAAAAGCATCTTAAATCAAAGCAAATTTGCATTTCATACTCTTTATTACTCGTTTTGCTACTACAAACCTATAAATCTAGAAATACAATTGACCCTGAACAATTTCTCAAAAAAAAAAAAAAAAAAAAAAAAAAAAAAGAAAAAAAAAGGAAAAAAAAAAAAAAAAAAAAAAAAAAAAAAAAAAAAAAAGAAAAAAAAAAAAAAAAAAAAAAAGAATAAGCAAATAGAAGCTGTCAAAGGAACAGAAGTGAAGTTAAAATTTTGTCTCATTTCAACCAAGGCAACAAAATTCTTGGTGTTCCAGTGAGAAGGACATTTCACAGAAGTGGCCACTTCACTTAGGAAGACAATTAATGAAACTGTAACACACTACTGGTGCACCACTACTCTTCCTACTGTTGTACGCTGCATTCAGTGCACTCCTCCCTTTCAGGTGCTTTTGTCAAATAACAAAGATCTTCTCTATCTAGCTTGCTCTCATCTTCCTTAGTGAATTGTCTGTATTTTGAGAGGTTTGGGTTCTTCTGAACCAAAGTTTAACTTTGATTCTGTATTTTCGGCTTTGTGAGTCTAAGAGGTAATATTGATCTGAGCTGTCAGAATTTACTTTCCCTAACAATGTTTGATATTAGTCATTAAGCTGAGACCATTTGTCACTTTCTTTCACTAAAGTGAGTCATCCTCTGAACATTTCCTTTGTTGCTTTTAAGGTCTAATATAACTATTGATTTATTGTCAACACATCGTATCTTCCCTGTTAATGCAATCTATAGACTTTATCCTTCCTCATTCTTGTCTTCAACTGCCATCTAAAAAAGTCGCAGTCCACCTTGTGCTTAATTCTGAAAAGTAAAGGCCTATTGTGATAACAGTAACATTTATTTATTTTCTTACTCCTGTCTGTGTTTTGACATCTTTTCCCACATATTGGATAACAGTTCCTTTTCAGGAGTTAGAAGAATTTCTTCTGAAGGTGCTATTTTGTTTATTTTAATATAAAAATCTTTTTGGTAAGCAGAGAGGCACATGACACTCAGCCATTTTCAGACTGATTTCAGGAATCACAAAATAACAGTGCTTGCTCAAAGCAGGGTCACCTCAGAGTTAGATCAGGTGGCTTGGGCTTATACACAGTCCTTTTTTGTTTTATCTCCAGGATGGAGATTTGAAAATATGCCTGGGCAACCTGTTCCTGTTGACCATCTTTCATCTTAAAATTATTTTTCTCAATTTCTAACCACAGTTTCTCTTAGTGGAAATTTTATTCATTGCTCCTTGTGCTTTTTCTGTGAAAATTTTTGAATACTGAAAATGAAAGAATTTGCATTTCAATAAACACCATGAATTTGTTCAAAATTCAGATTAAGCAAGAAGCCTCAAGAAAAGCAACTTTGTTACTTTTTGTGTGTGTTTCTTCTATGGTACCTTCCATAACAGCATTTTAGGAAATCACTTTCTTCTTACCCTCATTCTCAAAATATCCCATTTTATTGAATTAAGATTATTTGATTCTGGACTCTTTAGGGAGACATTTTAATTACATACACTATCAAAAAACTAACACTGTTGAGGGAGCAAATGCAGACTTACTAGTAAGTTTAATAATGACAATATCTTCCTCTTAAAAACTTCACCAAAATTAAGAAAAGCCTGTTACATGAAAACTTGAATAATCAAAAGAAAAATGGGAAGTGTTCAGAGAGAAATTTCCAGAGTATGCCTGTGACCATCTCTCCATTGTAGGAACAGACATGCGACAGCTGTTTATCCCAATTAACATTTTATGGACAAATTCCTTGGATTTTCTCTAGAATTTTCATTTGGAATTTATCTGAGGTAATTTTATCAATTCATTTCAAAATCACCATGAATAGACACATCTAGCTGGCATACTTGAGTATGGCTCCAACTACACACTAAAGGGAAACAGGCACTGGAGCATTTATAAAGATACACACCTTTTAAAAAGCTTCTTTCTTTCAAAGCAATGATTTTTTAAAAGAGAATGAAGAAATTGTCCTGGCAAATGTGATTCTGACTACGTACCTCTTCTAATTTAATATAACTGTTCCATTATGTAAAACAGTTTGATGATATATTACTATATATCAATATATTAGTAAAATAGTAAGCAATAAAAAATATTTATATTGCCTTTCAGGTACATGGCTGGGTTTGTTGTATGAGATTAGACAAATTTTACTGGCAACGATACTTAACTAATCTTTTCACAGGTTTCATTTTTTTCCATTCAAGAAAACGAATGCACTTGTTGTTCTTGTCTTACACGTAGGTTTAACAAATGCAGGAATAGAGCTGGGAAGAAACTGCTCCCTTGATTCATCCAAACTTTGTGGCATTTCAAAAGACAACCACTTTCCCCTATTGTTTCATCAAAGAATCCTCTTTTCTATATCCCAAGGCTTACATTTACCTGGGATTTTGAAAATTTAGTAGTCTGCAAAATGTTTTCTGGGAGATGGGATAATATCATGCTATGAGGAAAGAGGAATTCAATAGCTCAATTCCCCAGCCTGCATGAGAGTTCAAGCATTTTACTCTCAGTTCATAAGAGAACTGGCAGTGAGGCAGTAAAAGAAGTCAATGCTTCTTCCAAAGGCAACTTATTACATAACTAACCATGACAGGATTCACATTCTAAATCATTACATTAAAACACCTTATTAAAAGAAAAAAAACCCTAGAAAATAAAGGAAGAAATTAAAAATTCTAATCCATATTTCATACTGTGAAAACAGGAACTCACCAGATGCATATTTTATGAATATAGCAATAAAAGTACAGCCAGTTTTCCATATTCATGAAAAGCATTGCTGAAAATATTCAATGCATTCATCTCCAGGAAAATGTAAATTATCTGTATCATATTGTGCAACTTCTATAAAGGGAGAAAAGTAAAGGCTTTTCTTTACATGACAGTTTTCTCATCTAGTTTGTCTTATCTGGGCAATCCAGCTTTTTCCTCTTCATCTGACTGTATTAGGCTATTTCACCCTTCCAGCCTGTTGTCAGCTTTGTGTGTGCAACTATTGACTGGCAGCAGTGGCCTTTCAAACAGACTCTGTGGAGTTATTTGAAACATTTAATGACAGTAAACTGCTCAGAAGTAAGTTTTACCTAATAATTGACCTCAACAGTACAGTTAAACATTTTTTTTCACTTTGCCTTGGGACTTCTAGCTGTCCAGGACATTCAATCATTGCCTCTAATCAGTGCTTAACTATAAATATGTTAAAGCATTTGACACTTTAAAGGGAAAGTGATTGAAGAAATTGCTGCTTTTAATGTGGCATGTCTCACAGCCACCCAGGGCACCTCCACTGTGTGGTTCAGCTAGTGAGCAGCCATCATCTGTGTGTGGGGAGCCAAAGGCATCACTCTGAGGAGGCAAATCCTCATTTCTGGACGCTGCTTGCAGGCTGAACTGATGCAGCGGCCTCTTCATGCCAGGCCATGCCACTCAAATGCATGAAGAGAGACATTCTTGTGAATCTTCTCCCTCTGTGGATTTCAAGTCCTTCTTTACCAAATGATCCCTGAGACCCCCTTCCAACCTGGCATACTATGATTCATCTGAACCATCAACCACGATAAAAAGTAACTTCCAAAGAAAGGCATTACTTCAGAAAAATGTCTGCTTTTAGGGAGACCTGTCCATTTTACAGCGGATTTGATAGATATGTTCAAGTCTTCTGAGAAATTAGCTTTTTAAACATTCTGCCACTCATGGTACAAGTCAGCAACAAAAATTACCTTATCATCTCAGTATCCCGTAACTGCCTATGAGCTTTCCTCTGAAAAAAATTGGTATCAATCACTGTCAGAGACAGGATTCTGCAGAGAACAACCATTGCCTCACCCAAGATTGGCCACTGCTGCATTATGGTTCAGACATGCCTTAGCTGGCACTCAGAGATCTCCACTATAGCTCCCATATCAGGACAAATGTCCCAGTTCATCATAGCAAAGGAATATTCCTTTCCTTGATGAACAACTAAACTTCGACTTTCCCTTAAGATTTGCACACATTGTCAGTGGAATCTTACTTCTACTAAGCTGTTTGCTTATTTCAAGAAGCTTGGTATTGTCTTTTGTTGCTTTGTTTTATTTTCATGTAGCTCTAACAGGCAGCACTGCTGCTGAAGCTGCCAGTCAGAGCCCCAATTAATTGTGCTTCTCTGTCCCTCACTTGATTCACAATAAAAACGTGCAAAATGGAAATACTCAAGCATTGGTCAGAACTCTTGTAACCCAATCACCAGCCTGTCTGATTTAGACGTGTGAGACTCCTGTTCAATTTTTCCATTTCTAATTCCTCTAAAAGAGCCTCAGTGGCACAGTCAGCTGCCATCCACTCAAATTCAACCTTTAAAGACAGAAAGGTGTCAAGTCAAAGCAAACCAGGAGAAGACTCTTGACACCTGTGAAAATTGCTGTATTCACAAACACCTTCAGTCATGGCATTGTCAAATTCTGCAAATTAGCTAAGACTGACATGCATCTAGAAAAGAAGCTTCCCCTTTCTAATGTTTCACAAACATTCTAGAGGAGAAATATCCCAGCCCTGCACTAAGATTACTATTTGCATTAGGAATTCTACTGATTAATTGCACTACTAATTCTTCAGGTAAAGGAAGCTGTTCCTCCTTTGAACCTCAGAAAAGTCACCAAGTCAATCTGACTCCTGCCAAATCCTCATTGTGTTAAAAATCTTCCTAGAAGGAATCAAAGCAGAAGAGATTGCAAAAAACTAGATTTGGTCACTGAAAAAAATATTTCATTCTTAATAGTAATGCAGTCAAAAAAGACCCAGTTGCATGAGTTTGCTGTGATTATTTGTAAGGAAATTAAAAAAAAAATAATCACGACAGAATAATCTCCCTGACAAATAGCAGAAAAAAAGAGAATGGAGTTACCTGCCACTTGAGAGTGCCTGCAACAAATTTCAGCTGAGAGAAGCTGAGTTCATCTTTGTTTGGAAGCAAAGAATACCTATCATAGCTATACATGCTGTTATTTATCAATATTATAATTATGACATTTCACACTGTATTTTTTTACTGTTTTCTTTCCTCAAGTCTTTTTTTTACCGAAGAATTTAATTTTCAAGTCCATCTGGTACAGCAGAGTGTTGTGCACATAAAATAAGCCTCAGATGTAACAACAACAACACCTTTATGTGTCTTCTATGTACTAATCTTTGCTTTAACACAGTCAGGCTCTCTAACACAGTCTATTCTTATCCTGTCATTGTTTATTCATCTAACGGTTCTGCTCTAGAAGCATCTGATTTGGAAATCAGAAAAGAAAGGATTGTTTCACAAGTAAAGCACAAATTGAAGGCTGATTTATTAGAAATAGCAAATAAAACATGATATGACTATAGTTGACTGAATTAGCAAGTACTATCTGGACCCTGCATTTAACCTATTCTCAATCTTCTTTACAATGCACATACAGAAATACTTCAGGAAATTAATCATTATCGCAGGGCCTCAAACAGAGCAGTTTCTACAAGCTTCTACATACAAACCAGAATCAATCCATATTACACAAAGAGATCTGGTTCTGTTTATTATATATTTTACAAAATTCAGAAGAACCATGCTCAGTGTTTAACTTAATATATATCTGAGCGTAATTCTAACCTTTTATTCTGTTGGAACATATTGATTCCATAACTTCTGGCAGCAAATTGCAAGTCCCACTAGAAATAGCCATTAGGCTGGATAATAAATCAGTGTCTTGACAATGGCATTGTATACTCACCATAGTAAAAAACAGCTGAAAACTACTTTCAGAGTCAGCCAACATGGCCACCAGTTATTTAGAATGTGCAGTGATATTAACTCATACAACTGAGGGGGACCAACCTCTGCCAGACCAGCCCAAGCACCTCAAATTTGACAGGAAAGTTTATTATTGTATTCAACAATAGGGAAAGTCACAGAACTGAGTCTCCTTCTAACTCAGGCAATAAATAAAAAGAGATGGCAAAATACATTGGAAGAGAAAGGTAGAGAGGACACATCCCCATACCCTCTGCATTAGATTCTGCAGTTTGAAGCTCCCATGCCAAGTTCTTCTTGACTGAAGTGTTTTGGGTTTTTTTACTTTTCTTTTAAACATGTCACTATTTAGCAAAGTGTGTGTTTCTGACTTTCCAGAGGTGGCTTAGGCACACACTTAAGCACAATTCCATTGCTTCCTAGGAAACAGGTCTGGAAATCAGGATGAGATACCCCATTTCCTACTATAATGTCAGTTCTTTTGAGATGGAAAAGTATGTTTGTTCTGTATTTATTGCACATGCTGGACCTCCAGTCCCCTGGATATTCACCAGTGGAATTTTATAATCATAAAGAACAATTTCACATACCCATTGGCTGCATGATAGTATACTGTCTTATTTTATTCCAACTACTGCATACACTACTTACTATAAGGATGACTGGTTCAATCCACTCTGCTGTGCCGTTCACACCTTGTTTAGCCTTGTCACATTCCTACTGGCACTATTGACACTTTCTGTTTCTTTGGATTAAGGACATGATTTACCTGGAAATAGCTATCAGTGTAATGAATTAATTGCACTGAATGTGCTTAGTACTGTAATCCTGGTAAGGCATTACTGTATGTTGCACGTCTCGAAGAAAATAAGTTTTAAAACCACCATTGAGGTAGACAGGGGAAAATCGCATCACAAATCTCCCATTACAAGATGTGAAGGAAATCAGCACAGCTTATTTGTGCCTAAAGAATGTCCCACCAGTCCTTAGTCATTTTCTATTCACAGCAGGTACCACGTATTACACATCCAGTTGGAAGCATCTGCCGATACCTCGGGCTGCAGCGAAGCGGCTGCGGTTTATTGGCGAACCCTGGCTGGAAGGGCTCTCCAGGGAGGCTCGGATATTGCAGGCTCCTGTTAAAAATGCTACTGGAACAAATACATTTCTGCTTGGCTGCAATATTAAAAAGCAATGCCTGACCAGTAATTAAAGAAGCTGCCAGATAACACAAAATGTGTTGGGCTAGTTAATGTATGCAGATGTCACTATAGAGAGTGATCTCATAAACAAAATGGGAAACAAAGCACTAGCGTGACAAATTAACCTTTATGGGTTAAGCAGTCTGTGAGCAATGAACAGGGATAGGATGTGCGTGTGTTGTTTGGGTTTTTTAATTAAGCCACAAGAACATCTTTATACTTTTGACAAACAGGATGAACATGAGCCTGTCATTAGAGCTTGGAACCCTGATTGCTCCACACCCACTGTACAGCAGCCATTATTCTCGTTTCTGTCAATGAGGACTGGACATTCTTACTGAAAAACTGTTTCTTATTCTTTGTTCTGTACAAGGTAGTGCTATTATTTTTTGTCAGAACTTTAATCAGATGTCAGGTTATGCAAAAAATGCTGATAATACAGACTACCAGCCCTGCTTTTGCATAACACACATCAGAAGGTTCTCTGCTTAGTTAGGCACTGCCTAACTGATATGAAGGAACTTTTGTTTTCCTGGAGATAAAACCAAGATCTGGCACCCCAAAGGATGCAGATTAACACTTATCACAACTTTAAGCTGGAAAGCTTACAAGTATTGCTGCATATGTACTAACACTGGGGTTCTTTTGAAACTTTGCTAGGCTACTTGCCTTCCATATACTTCAGCTGTTAATTCTTTAGGTTAATTACAGACTGTGTCTCCGAATATTCTGCTAACAATAATATGAAATAAATAATAAGTTTGATGTGAATCATTTCTACGTGTTTTTTGAGGTGACAGACTCTTGAACCAACATATCATTAACCGTCTGCCTTGTCAACTCTTCTTAGCTCATGCATTATTTACCTGCTAAACCACGGTGACAGTGGTGAAGCAATAATGCTCTGTTTTGAACCTCCAGCTGCCATCTCTGCAAAACAGGTTGAATGCCAGAGAGATATGAAATATTCATGCTTTCACTTCTTTTTGTATCTGACAATATCCTAATGCATAGGTGACTTTAAAGGCTCGGTATTTTGGTCATTCGTTTGGTCATTACCTCTTCCACTCAAAAAATCAAAAAGTAGTGTGAAGGGCAAGATAGGTACATTATCTTTCTGATAATAGGCCTTTATATGGGGGTTAGTCTTTATGGATTAATTTATTCTTATTATTTTTTAATTAATTTAACTAAATTACTGATTTCTCTGAACAAGTTATGCTTTGACTTTTCAACAAAACCTGTAACCTTTGCTTGTAACCTGACTACTATGTACTAAATTTAAAAAATTCTGAGATTTACAGATTTCATCTAGATGAACAGGAGTTTCTTCAGGTTTATATTTGCCTTATCAGTCATGTCTTATGGTATACTGAGCAATCAAAAGCTGACTTTTCTCAGGCTTTGTTAGCATCGCTCCCATTTTCTCCTCCAACATGTTCAGTCTTTCTCCCTAAGAAGACGTTCTTTGTGGAATTCATTGTGTCACAGAGAGCTTCAGCAAAACAGCAGAGGATGACAGATGTCAAGGAAGTTGTATATGTATGTTTGTACCGTGAAAGCAGCTTTATTTTTAAGCATATCCCCCTCCTCTTGAAATAAATATTTTAAATATTTCAAATAATGGCTTACAGCTTTTTTATCCATATGAAAAAATTAAATGCAACTTTTAGTTGCAGTTACAACATGCTTTATCTTACTCCACTGTCATTAAAAGCACTCTAGTGGATTCAAACAAAAGACTTCTTTGTAACAGAGTAATCCACAGACGACATGTAGTCTTCATTGTTTCCTAAGTTTTGGAATTGATGGCGTTATGGACTTGTAATGTTCTCGTGTTTTTTTCTTGTATTGAAGTGTAAAAACTTTGAACAGGTACCATGCTCTACTCTGAATTTAGTAAAGTATTTTGGGTTCATTGCTACAATGGTTATAAAAAAGGTTTCATCTTCTAGGGAAGTCACAGTCCCTATCTGAACACAGACATAATAGAGTGAAATGCAAAACGAAAATATATCTTGTGTAAAGTGAGTTTAAATTTATAAGTGCATTAACTGTTATTTTTATAGAAACACTGAAAGAATTTTTTTTACTACTTCATAAGCAGAAAAGGATCCTACAATTACCACATACTACCAGTCTCAATGTTAGAAGTGTCAGACAGATTTATTGAAATATTCTGATTGCATTTAGCCCCAAATGTCCCATTTCAAACTGTCATAAAAATTTCCCCAAGTCACTCTCACAGTGTTGATAGAAAACGCTCTTAAAGGAGTTGTCAAGGTTTAAGAATGTCAAACACAGGGCTATAAAGAAATATTCTGATTGGAGATAATTTGTAAACCATATCATCTTTCTTTTCCTCTAAGCTAGTGACATTTTTTAAAGACCTGTAAAGGTCAAGGATCGGATAAGAATATATTCTACTGTATTTACTTTAATTGCTAAAGTTCATTATTCTGTGAATAGTCTCACTCTTAGGCTCATGTCCTTTTTTTTGCTCCATCAAGAAACTAATTTTCTGAAATTCTTTTTCAGCACGGTATTCTTTTGCTGTTTGTTGTTCTAGCTAAGCTCTGCAGATGGTCACATTTGAAAGGGACTATGGGGTCATGACAATCCTTTCTCCCACCTTCCTTCCCCATTCCTCTTACGGTAATTAAATATCACCAGAACCATGAGCAACCAAGGAGAGGATTTTATACTTCCTTGTACCCTAAACTGATAAAAGTATTTCTGTTAGAGAGCAGAAAAGCAAAGTGAATGATGGAGGAAGTTCAAAAGCGAGCAAGGCCAAACAAGAGCAAGAACAAAATTTCAGCAATAAACAGCTGAAGTATTAAAGTAGCAAAGAAAAGTTCGGGAGGGTTGGATAGATATAATTCATCACTGCAGACTAAAAAGCAGGAAACGTTTAAAAAGCTGAGTGACCAAACTGAAAGAGAGGAGGAGGAAGGTTTTCAAATAATATACTGGCAATTTTCAGTATTCACTAATTTTATATGTGGGGCAAAATCAGTACCACAGGAAATAAGGAAAGGAAATAAATAGAATTTAATTATTCTAGAGCTGATTTCAGTCAATAAAATGACTGCATCTTCTGCATAAATGTAATACTGCATATCCAATAATCCCATAGCAGTTAGCATGCACCAGAAAATAAAACCCATCTCTGCAATAACCTCACTGCATCCTCATTTGCATCAGTAACTGTTTTAGAGAAATGCATGAGGCAGGAGTCTGATAACAAATTCACACAGGAAGTTTAAACATTCAGCAGTAAAAGGCTACTGAGTACATTTAAACTTGCTGAATGAATTCTCCTGTGTATAACCTACTATGGCTCCATTGATTTCACTTAGGACTTTATGGACTCTGACATTCACTGAAGTCAATAGAGCGGAACAATTTGGTATCATCTCAAGATCTTGGCCTGCCTAAAAATAAGAGTTAGACTTTGCCTACTTGGATTCTGCACTGCTGAAAATATTATCTTTCTTTGGACATTTTTGATGTACAATGGCAGACCTCAAATCACAGTAAGATCTGCACTGCTTTGAAAAAGATATGGTTGCTCAAACAGCAAGTACCTTCTAGAAGGCATAGGAAAGAAAAAGGGAAAGAAAATGGAGAATAGTTGTATCCCTGAACCTTCTGCAGTCCCCAGAGCAAACCTTGCCATCCCCAAATCCAACATCTCATTGCTTTCCATCTGCCTCAACATAATAAACTCCAGAAGCATTTCAGCATAACACCTTCAGCTGTCAGGGAATTCTTGAGTTTGTGCCTTAACCTCCTCTGACAAGATGTGGTGGGATGCAACCTCCAGAGAGGAAGGTGACCACTCCATCTCTTCTGGATCAGCTGAGCAGGCTCAGGAGGAGAGACGCTCAAAGTGAGCACTCTTCAATGGCAAACTATCAAGTGAAGCAGGCAAGAGAGAAACAGCATTAAACAGTGGTCATGAAGGCTCGAGAAAAGACTGAGGAACTTCATTGAGGAGCAGGAGCAGCCTGCAAGGCCTCTGAGACAAAACAGGCTTATTAAGAGCCAGAAGGGACTATCAGAGCATCAACAAACCAGAGATGCCAAGGAAATTGCAACCAAGCATGGAAGCAAGGACTTGCCTGTAGGAGCACAACAGGCAGGGCAGGAGCTGTTTGACAGCCTTTTTAGTCCTACTGAAAATAGAGGGTGTTTTTTACTATTTACACATATGAAGTTTGACTTTTTCAAATGTAGAAGTCTTCTGGATTTTTTTGAGAGAGTGTACAGAAGCAATTAAAGATTAACATTGTAGCTAAAAAGGTATTCTTGCATTAGACAATTACAAACAATTTTAACTATAAATGGGGTTGGTAGAAAAATCCTCAATAAACTGATGCCGCCTCTATCTTTTCACACCTTTTTCCTTTAGAAAAGTAGTAGACAAGGAATCCTGCATGAGCAGAATCTTTGAAAGGACATCACAGTTTCACAGTTTAGTCTGAAAATCCCCACCTATGATCCAAATCGTGAAGAGGCAAAGATTGTGGCATTAGGGAAATGTTTGTAGCCACTGACTGGTTTTAAATACACTTTTTTGTTCTCCTTTTTTTTCTTTTATTTTCTTTTTTTTTCCAGTACATGGAGGAAGTTATAATCCAATTTGGGAGGAATAGAACCATTAAACTGGACCTACGTGGCCCTAGGCCCCTAGACAATATTTTACATAGATGTGAAACTGTCTCCATCTCAGAGCAACTTGTTATCCATCACGCTGCTACTATTTATTTATCATGAGGCCATCTGCTCTACTCACTGCTCCACATCCTCAATGTGACATAATTATCCAAGATTTACAATGACAAACGAGACCCACTTCCACTTCGGAGATAAACAGTGAAAATTCAGAATTCCTAGGGGACACAGCAGAAATTAAAAGCTTTGTGGTTGCATTGGTACTGCATTCAACAGAAGGTGTTTACAAAATGTAGATACGATGTGAAGGTAAGGTTGTGACCATACTGGCCAAAACCAGCATCAAACACAAAAATCTGTGTTCTCTGGCTCTGGATGGAAAAACCCCTTTATGCCATATTGAATTGTCTAATATGAGTGGTTCTGTTGATACAAGTAGCTTTAGTCATATGCTTAAACAACCCCCTTTTCCTGGACTTACACTAAACGTTCAAAAACTGTACTGATCACAAAAGAAGTATCTCAGCTAACACAAGATTTGCGTGCTCACGTACAAATTTCTGTATCTTCCACTTAATTTTTTATCTCATATTAATTTATTTTCTGCTGTATTAGGTTTGTGTGTTTAGGGTTTTTGGGGGGAAGAGGGGGATACATTTCTACTGTACAATATTGTAGATGAACTAATAATGGAAAGCAAGCAATAGATATTATCTGATTATTCCCTTCTGGAAGCTTCTTTCTGTCCCACTAAAGCAGTGACAGGTGCAAAATGACTTCAATCTGAAAATGAAATTGTTTCTATCACAAGATTCTATCACAGCCTTGGTTTCTTTCACTCTGATTTTTACCTGTTCCTAGACATGGAGATATTGACACTGAAGAAAAAACAAACTGGTTGTTAGTGAACTAAACATAGTAAAAATACACTAATACATAAAAAAGTTAGGAATAGAAGTTGTTTTTAAATATGCATGTCTACATGTGTTTTGGGATGGAATAACAAATGCATTATAAAAGATAATAAAATAACCACTCATGTACAATATTAACTTCATCATGTGTCACTTCACATTGCCCTTGGACTTGATATTCTGATGCATTATTTAGGCAATGAGATTTTCCCAGTCACTCTAAAAGTTGTTAATATATGATCTCATTATTTAATCATTTTGTGTTTCAAAATACAATCATCCATAATTTCTCTCATTATATAACAACTAGAAGAACTGATAAAAAAAGGAAAACCTAATTTATAATCAAAGTTTTGTTGATTTTCTCAATTACTAGTAATTGTAGAGTTTTGTGCAGATAATGTGTGTTTAGCCAAAAAATGAACTATTCTAATATTGATATAATTATTCATATAATTATTCATATAATTATTCATATAATATTATTTTAAACGAAGAAGTCTGCACAAAGTTGAGAGAAACCTGAAAATACTTTTAAGTGCTGTAATTATACTTGGATCAGAATATTCCATGCCAAATTTCTAATTTGATACAATAATAACAAGGGACACAGGGACAGCAAGTAGATAGAGAGTAACACACAGGAAGATTAAGATTTATAACTCCTCCCATTTCAACAAGCCACTACCTCATTTACATCTCCTTTCAAACTATAGATCTGGACATAGACATGGGTCTCACTGGGAATGAAGTTAATTTATCTAACTGTTAAAGAGGTTAACACTTCATTCTTCATCCATTATCATCTGACGATGGACTAGGAATCTGACTGACAGGAAAAAACAAAAGTTAAATTCTTTATTTAGTCCTATCTCTATTTCATATTCATAACCCCTGGGTTAGGGAAGACTGGATCATATATCTTCATGAATTCCATGTGTCCTAAGTTATTCCACATTTCTTAGAAAGGCAAACATGCATTTGACTATTATAACTTAAAATGTCTAAAGCTTTTGAGTACAATCAAAGTTGAAAAGTATTCAACTGACAAAGATATTGCCTATTAAATATACATAGAGAGATCTCTATATGTCATTCACTGAATTTCTATCTAAACTATGTGTCATATGAAATCAATGAAGTATTCTCTCTGGGATATATAAAATAGTAATATTTATCAAATTTACATAAACACTGACACATTAGAGTCAAGAAATATTTTCTCAGTCTGACTTCCAGGTAGATCACCAGTCCTAATAAATATTGGTGCTTCACATTTAAAAAAAGCCATAAAAAGCAAAGAAAAACAGGGCAAACCATTTTCAGGTTTTCGTATTTTTTCTGGTAAGAGTGATGTTAAGGAAAACAGTTTTAAAAACAGAGGAAAAATACATGAGTAGAGAAAGCCAGAGTAAATTGTACAAGCCATCTGCAAATCCATATCTTGTTTATATAAAATCAATTAGAGTTTTTAAGCATATACTTGCTAGAGCCAAAATCATTTGGATTTTTACAACGGTTCTTCATCTGATGGCTAAATGAAAATGATGCAGCTTTAGAAAAAAACATAACTTCCTATTTTATCACAGCTGCAATTTTATTCAGTATCATTTATTCCAGATAAGGGTAATAACCTTATTCTCTGGTAGTCCAGGTTAAATCCACATAGGAGTGTGTTTTCTTCCTCAGACTTGTGAACCCTTTCTTAACAGCAGTGTCACTTGTAGTGCATCAAGCCATGACAGCAATATCTTCTGACTTGCCTATGAGCATCTCTTCTCCCACATTCAAGTGTCACAATTGACACCAAAATATGGTGTTTGGTATTCCACTGAATTCCGCATTTCCCTATTTTTCATACGAGTGAGACCAGGACAGGGTCATCAAAAAATACGCTATGCATGCAGATGGTTTGACATACAAATATTTTAATTAGATTGCTACTCAGAGCCATACCTTGGCAAGCATAGGAGAATAACTCCGAACACGGAATTAAGCTGGACAGTGTTTAAGTACTACAGGAACATTCAGCATGGTTTATGATGCACAAAATACCAAACTGAAATACTAGGGGATGAAATTAGCCAAGATAATTATCAACATTGTTCCAGAACTGAAGAAGCATGGAGACGAAGTGGCATTCAACAAAACTTGTTTTATCCACCATACGGCTTCCCTGTGCATGTTTTCCTTTTCATATATACCTAGCTCCATTGGCAGCATGCCAGCATTGGAAAAAGTAAATACAATTCTTGCTTTAACAGCAAGTTTTGTGATAGAATTATTCTTTTGAATAATTGTTTCCCAGCAGCATTGAATAGTAGAGAAATTGGCAACACTGTGTGAGTACGGAAGATGCTTTATCCTAAAGGTGAGCCCCGTATATTCTCCGAATATAAGTACCTAGGTAGCAAACCTTGTGGCAGAGGAATTTGTTAAGAGGTAAGCCAACAAAGCTTTTCTTCCTGTATTTTATTTTCATGTCTTAAAAAAATTACCATGAATAATCCATCTCTGAGCCCAGGTGACAGCAAAAGAGCAGCTCCCTTTTTTCCAACCCTGCCCTTGATAAGCTACTACTAAGGATGATACTGTTCAGCCTCTAGGCTACATGATCAAATAAAGAGGACCAGGGTGAGCCCCTGTACCTGTGAAGCCACCATAACGTAGCACCCCACTACTACCATCATTTTATTGTCTAGTTTACTTTTATTTTTCCATCAATACAAGACAAGAACAGAATGAAAAGCTTCTCTCTGAACAACCAATTTTCCCAAAGGTGTAAACTGGAGACTTTAGTTTGTGTTAACTGTGGAGTAGCTGCTGTGAAGCAACTCTGTTGAAGAATCAGGTTTGGAATTTTCTGTGCATTTTTTTATTCAACTTTTACGGACTTTGAGGAGAAATGGAGACTTTAATACTGACTTCTTCCCATCCAAAGAACTGGAGTAAGATTAAAATTACCTTGTACAAAACCAATATTTTTGGAGTGTTTAGAACCATTTATTTATGCAGTTTGAACATACAAGTATTTGTCTGCCAACATTACTTATAAAAGGAAATTAATCTCGTGAAAATGAGGATAGGTGCTGTGAAAATAGCCTTAATTCAGAGGCAGAACCAACACTGCAGACATATTAAGCCCCGTGAAATGGGCTTAATAAAGGCTTAATCAGACACTCATAAAATATTATGCAAACGGAACCAAGCATAAATTGATATTGTGGCTTAGGAACTAAAGCACGCATTATAAACAAAATTTCCTCCTCACCACAGAATTTTTATTCAGATATGATAAAGCAAGATACACTACTTATCTGTGATAATTAAAAACTAAAAGGAAGATCCTTGATTTTCTGAAAAATGAAATTTCTTTTCTAGACTTTGTCTCCAAGCTATTCCTTTCTATTCCTTTATTACCCTATTAAAAATTCCAGTTTCTCCTTAATTTGCTACTAAACCTCCTCTGGCTTTTGATACTCTTTACAGCCTGTTGTAGTGGGATACATTGCTCATTCACTTTCTTTATAGAAGACAAGATTTTCCATGTTGTTACCTTTACAACCAAAGCATATTAATATAAAAAATTCACCTAGCATTAATTACATTTCTTGCTGATAAAAAAAAACCACGAAACAAGTGCTGACTTTTAATTAGCCTCTCCCCTCCTCAGTCTTCTATTATAATTTCTTAATAAATTTGGTAGAGAAATCTAAGCTAAGTAGGTGGAACTTAAATTTTGTTTCTTCTCAGTAAGGTCAGGTGATATAAGGCTGATAAAACATTGAAAACACACGCCCAGCAAATAACATATGCTCATAGTGACAAGATATTGCCTATTAAGCTTAACTCTAAATGAAATATTGTCCCAATTAAATTAATTTTCCCATTCTCATTGACAATGACACAAAGCTTAGAATTGCCAAGTCATTAAATGTTTCTTAGGTGCTCTGAAATGCTCACACAGTGATTTTTTGCTGACAGTAACAGCTTATTTTCACTGTAAACTTCCTCCTTCTCCCAAGGGGCAGACAGGCATACTGTATGCAACAAATCCAACTCCCTGAGAGCATTATGGACAACCTTAGCTTACAACGTCATCAACAGCACCATCGCAGAGAGAGAATACTAAACTCATAGCAAGGCTTATGACCACTTCCAGAGGTGTGCTTAAGGATACCACCATCCTAGAACTGTTTTTCTATCTTTGGGCTATCACATATTAAAATGGAAAATAACCCCAAAACTTAGGAAATTTAGCTTGTGGCATTTATTCTGGTGATCACCATGAGTATTCGACCACAATCAGGGACATGGGTAGCACGAATACCTGGTGTGTTTTTAGAACTGTTCAGGTTCAGTGCGTCCTTTGGAAAGGTTGTGCTACAAGGTTTTAAATAAGGAAAAGACCCTATTGAACCTATTGATAAAAGTGGTAACAAACTGCAGAGAAATCAACAGCATTGATAAGCTTTGGGTCTTTATATCAGGCTGTGTCCTAAAGCATAACACAGAACCTGGAGAAGCTCTGTTCTTCACACAGTTGTGATGAGATCTGAGTACATGCTTTAACTGTAACCTTCATTCCCACTAAACCAAACACTGTAATTAGTCTGGACATTAGTTTTTAAAATCCTGCATCATGGCTTTTAGTTTCAGCTGTCTTCCATCCCAATTTTATACCATTATTTTTCCCTCAGTCATGGATTTTCAGAGTTAATCATTACTAGTACAGTTATCCAAAGATATATTTAAACAGAGCATCACTTTTCAGCAGATGAAGAATCCTGGACTGTTAATTACAACTCGGCCCATGAATTAGTGACCATGTTGAATGAGAAGTTGTTTAGGGACTTGGCTTGTTTAACAAGTCTCCTTTCATATCTGCCTATTTCCCCTGAAACCCACTCTATCATTAAGCATTCCCAAACAGTCTCCCGGATCTAATTCTAAACAGATATTTATTATTGAAACATCTTGTCTATTTTAATATGGATTGCACAGCTCATGCTATAATTTAATTTTAAAGCTATTTACAATATGTCTTACAGACATTTCATAAAGACACACACACCAACCTGGTTTCAAACTAATACTGGACATCACATGACACTTCAGTGAGCTTTAGCATCAGTGCTGTGTAACGTGTGCTTAGGAACAGAAAAGGAATGTCCAAGTTAACGACTTCAAGCTGTCACATTACAGAAGATAATTTTATGGATGCTGATATAAAATTAATTTTGTGTGTATTGTTATAAACTTGGAAAAGATAACTGATTAAACACATGACCAAAGCCTATAAAAACATGGCTGGGACAGAGAGGATGACCAAAGACTGTTTGACCTCTGGTTCTTCCACTGCAAGCTTAAATGGGGATGATTCAAAAAGAGAGGAGGAGATGCTGCTTCACACATCAGACTGGCTGCAGAACTTGCACAGATTACTGAGAGAATGAAAAGTTTAAATCTGTTTAGAACAGACCAGACATGGGAACAAAATCTACTCAGGATTACTAATACAATTAAAACCATTTGTGATCAGAGAAATTCCTGGACTGCAAATTGCTGGAGGTGAGGAGAGTATTTTGAGGAAGTACCACTATGTCTCTCCTGGTTCTATACCATTTCTGGCATATCTGCTTTTGACCCTTGGAGCGAAGCTATTGAGGGATGGGCTGTGAGACTGCTCCATTTTGTACTGAGAGATACAGGCATACTCTGTACACCCATGCTTCAGTGCTGTAAAACGTAGTAAAACAATTCTGACAAAAATTATGTGTGCCAAAAACTATCTGTCTTCATGTCCTCAAAATCTTTTGCATGCACAAAATTCCACATGCACAAGAAAACCCTGATGAAACAAATCTCTTGTTTAAAGGCCTGACCTAGGAAGACACGGGGCAATTCTGTCTTACAATGAAGAACTTAAACGCTTTTTCAGCAGGCATTAGCTGTATCTTCTGTGCACCCAGGTGGCAGCAGGCAAAATAAATACACTGACAGCAAAATGAGACCCATATTCTGTCTCCTTGCCTCATTTCTAGGGACAGAGTAACTCGTAATATGTAAGTATGATGTCACATGAATAAATTCAGACCTCAGCATCCTAAATCATTGCCACAAGCCTGAAGACTAGTACAAGAAAAATTGAGAAAAATATGAGTAACAGCAAAACAGCAAATAAACACCAAATAAATGCTTTATTGACTGAGGATTTTTGACACAGATCAAAAAAGATGAACTCAAAGTCAAGACCAATGGGGTGAGTTCAGGGCAACAAAAAGCTGTCAGACCCTTCCCATTAAGCACTGCTAAGTCCACATTCCAAATGTAACTCTTTGGGTCTTTGCTTTGGCTTCCCCTTGCTTTTATGCAGCATTTTATCAGAGATTCTGAAAAGAATTGACTTGTAAAGCTGTAGTGGGAACATGATGCTAAGCTACACAGTGTGTTTAGTTTGGGACCAATGAAATCCTGTAATTAGCACATCACTGTTTTTCCTAAAATATGGATCCCTTAATTTTTTACACAATAAGTTGATTATTCTTACCTCCAACCCTTTATCCTCTTCTCAAGTGCAAGCACCTTTGAAATAAATATATAGGTACCTGTTGCTTTGTGGTATGAGACATTCTCACCACTGTTCTCAGAAACCTGAAAGACATAGGGCAGCACATGTGCAAAGAAGCATTTCTCCAGCAGATATGGACTCGAGAAGCTCAAAAAAGGTGCAGTAAGAAACAGGGAAGAGTCAATGACCGGCCCCTGCCTTGTGGCAATGGGGCTCTGCTTGTGCAGGAAAATCCATTGGCCTTTTCAATTTCCATGGTTTAAATTACCTTTACTAGTCAGATCTTTGTGGTGAAACAAGAAAATGGTTATTTCAGAACTGCCCTGACATCCTCAGTCACCTTAGAGTCACAGCACTGCAGAGTGGGAAGGAAGTGTAAATATACATTCAAGATAATAATTCGTATTTCAGCCAATCTATATGCATTTTCCATTAATTCTCAGCATGCTCAATATTGTGTATAATACCCCTGGTAGCCACTGGATAACATGGCCTGTTAGCTCCTCTTTTAGGACTCTTATTTTCTTGTGGTTTAAGGCTCTCTGCTAAGGCTGATTTTGATTATTTACATTATTTCCCACCAACAGAGGGGCTGCTCTGCTCTATCAGGTTCTCACACAGTGTGCTAACAATGATAGAAATTCACCTCAAACCACAATGTGTCTCTGTTAAATAACAGGGGTTTTATACATTTCTATTGAAGACTTAACTAGCTGTTAGTTTTTATAAATCATGAGATTAGATAACAGATGCTGATTTTGCCAAATTTACCCTTCCTGACATTTGTTATATTGCATCTTTTAAGACCAATCATTCATTTAGCAGCAGAATACTGAGACCAGTTTTTAACATTATATTTGCATCATATCAAGCATAGAAATATCTCAAATGCAAAGTGAAATCTGTTTATATTATTTGGACAATTTCCTATCCAAAACACGCTTTACAAGAGATTCTTAATTAAATGTTTCTGACTCATCTCATTAAAATATAAAACCTTCCACTCCAAGCTCTTCACGAATTTCCCAGGAAAAGGCTTATTTTTGAGACACACTGAGTCACTGCTTTTCAATTTCTGTGAGAATTTAGACTGCAAGTTGAAAGAGGACTCAGAGTGAAGGCCAAACACCTCTAATTACATGAATCAGAAAACAAATTAATTCAAGAGCCGAACAACCATTCTGTGGCTGTAGCACACACAAAGTGAAATTCATGTGCATCATAAATATGTAGATGATGAAATACAAAATTTAGAATATCACAGTAATTTATGAAATTTATGTGTTTTGGAACACATGCCCAGCACATGTTTAATACCTCCATTCTTCAGACACAAGGACACAACATGCTTAGTATTATTCTGTCCTGATTTTTAAGCTGCAAGCAAGAAAATAAAATTATAGTTTCTGAAGTGTTTCTTCATCATAGCTTTTTCTCCATAATATACTTTTGGATCAAAATACTGCTTTCAGAATTGTCTTTGCTAGATAGGCTCACACCTAGAAATACATATTTGTACCTAAGGAATGAAAACAAAGCCCAGAGGAAGAAATGACTCTCATTCTGGAGAACAAAGCTAGAGGAAGAGTCATCTCTCACCAGCAGAGAGGCCTGACCTCAAACCAGTGCAACTCCCAACCTGGCTGTCTCATGACATTATCATATGCCAGTCTTTTCAGGGTCTGTGACTGGAAATAACATCCTAAGAATTGTCTAGTTTCCTAACTGTTTCTGACACTTATGAATAAATATCTTCTTGTCTAACCTTGCCAGGTTTATCAAGGATGTAGGCTGCAGGAGGGTGTTTTAAAGGCTCTGTATGCTCAGTTTTGAACATAAAAAGAAAACACATCATGTGAGCTAAGTGCAGTTCATTAATGAGGTGACCAGCCAGATGTAATCACATTTGCTCCTTGCAATATGCTCATCATAACATCTTTAATTCTTCTAATAATTTCTTATTAGACAGTCTCAAGAATCCATCTTCAGACTTCATCTTTCAAATGCATCACTTCCAGCACAAAAATACTCCTGAGAGTATTTTTACCAGTTTCTCTGATATCATCCTGTCCTAGTTCTACCCCCACTACTCCCATCTTCGCTACATTAAGATATCATTTCTTCTGCAGGACTTTTGCAGGAGTTTTGTAGAGCTTTGACTACAGTCTTTTTATTATTATTCCCCTCTACATTATATCTCCTGGTTACATTACTCATAGCTGCACGTTCCACTGTGATTCACCAGCTACTATTGATTATTCGCAATCTCATGTGTTAGTCACAAACTTGTAACTTGTCCAAACTTTCCGTGGGTGACTGACAATTGGCTCAATTTCAGCACCTAAAATCAAACTCAAACTTCCTGCTTCCCAGTAAAACAAAAGAAAAAAGCCCAAGCCCTGACAAAAGCCAGACTCAGGCAGTATCCTGAGGCAACTTCCCACTGTCCCCAGTGACGCTGGTTTATTCATCCCTTGTACAACATCTGCTCTCTTTAGTTTATGCAGCTGGGCCAACGCCTTCATTTGAGCTGTGTGCGCAGCTCCTGCACCAACTCGGTGTGTGATGCATCAGCAGCCTGGGATCATTCGGCCTTCAGCGGTTTGGCAGGGGCTGGTGGGCACCGCACGCACAAGGACTGGCACCTCGGACTCGCATGGGCCGCTCCTCCAGGGAAAGCACATCCCATTTCTGAGCTGACACCGGTGTATGGGGCTCGCTCAAGCCGGGAACGCCACTGTGGGAAGCCGCGCGCGAGGCCGGGCAGCGATGGGGGGCCGGCAGGGATGCGGGGCCGGCAGGGATGCGGGGCTGGCAGGGATGGGGGGCTGGCAGGGATGCGNCCGGGCGGAGCGGGGGCCGCGCTCCGCCAGCACCACCTGCCGGCAGCGCCCGCGGGACGCGCCCCGCGGGGTCCCCGACACCACCAGAATTGCCAGAGACATTGAAAACAAATAAAAATAATAATGATGAAAATATATTAAAATAAAAAGTACTAAGTATAATTACA
>VWZW01006010.1:115640-238849 GCA_013397115.1 Edolisoma coerulescens | reverse complement strand
GCCACCGATGGAACCAGAATGAATCTCAAAGTGTCTTAGTGTTCCCTCAACCCCAAATTTCTGCATTAAGCAGTTTTTAAAGGTAAAGTAACACCTCTGATCCAGGATGTTCCAGCAAAACCTCAGGCTAATGAGGCACTGAAACAGGTTGCTCAGAGACGTTGTGGATGCTCCATCCCTGGCATCCCTGGAAGTGTTCAAGGCCAGGCTGGATGAGGCTCTGACCAANCCCGCCCCCATCCTCATACTGTCACAGCTAGCAGAGGGCCAGCTGCCTCTCCTCGTGCTGGAGGGGGGTGGAAAAGCAGCCTGGACACAGCTACTGGAAAGAGAGAAATAAAGACCAAAAATAGAGCAATTCAAATTGCTAAGAAAACCACTAATAAATAAATAAACAAATCACTATAATAAAATAACCAAATCACTAATTTACTAATAAGTAAAACACTCTAATAAATAAACAAAAAAGCAGTAACACTGCAAAGCAACATTAGCAAAGTATCATGTATACATACAATCACTCTGTAAGCAGTGAAATGAAGCCAAATCATTGCTATGTATTTGATTTTTTAAAATCCATTTTAAGTATGCTTACCAATGTGCTCTAAGTAAAATATGGTCTTACAAATTGTTCAAAGACATAGTTTCAGTTAGAACTTTTCACTCAAACAGAGCAATTCAGCTGTAATGCCTTTATCTTGAAAAGTAAAATGTAATTTTCAATTTTAGACATTAAATTGCTATTTAAAATGATAATACAATTTATTATATGAAGGATGCCATAAATGAAAATATAATCTAGAATAATTTCTGGTTTTTTATTTATAGAAATGAAAATCTTTTAGTTCCCTTTCCATTAAGAAACACCAGGAGCAACTTAAAAATCCTAGTTCATAATTTTATTTTCAATTTTATTTTTCTTCTCTTTTATGAATTTTTCTCTTCTCTAGGAGGTTTTATTACTATCAGAGTCTCAGCACAGATTTTATTTGACAGCAGGTTTTAGGTAAGCACTCCAACATTTAGGCCGGATTTCTCTGCATCTGGTAGGAAAAGAAGATTCTGATTTCTGCATCATGAATAAGCAGCAGTAGCACTCCTCTGAGTTTATCCCTCATACAACAAGCATACACCAGTGAAAGAGCAGAACTTGTCCAGTTATCCTTTCACTACCCAGCAGTAATTGCAGCATTTATTTTAGCACTTACAACTCGACAATCCCTACATCACCCAGATGCACTATTCCCGTTGGGTCTTAGGACCATAATAAGAATTCTGAACGTCATTAATGTGTTATGATATGAATTATACTTTTACTGCTATTAGATATATAGTATTTTTAATAATCACTGCAAGCAATAAAGAGTATGTGCATTTTAAGCAGCAGCACTGAGAACACTGAGTTTAATGTTGCACATTGGGATGATTTTTCCCCCTGTGCATAAGCCTACAACAGGAGAATATCCTGGGCAGCACAGTTTGCATACATTACTTAATTTCTTTGCCAGGCTGGACATTTCGACTTGGCTATTCCCCAGAGTCATCTGGCAGAGCTATGTCACCCAGCCTTCAAGATACAGAGCCACCAGCTGAGGACAGACCCTTCTGCTTGCTTCTGCTGTGAGAGTTGGAAAAACATGATACTCCCACTGTAACTAACCAGTAAATAAACCAATTTAAATTGCCATCTCCACTGTTGGCAATACTGTCAGCTCAATTAATTCTAACTGAAAATTTAGTCCTGGGTGTGTTCCTGGGGATGGGGTTGGGTGAATGCTTTTATAATTCTCTTTTATAAGTCACAGGTTCTTTGCAGCACTACTTTGATGAGCACAATACTGCAGCACACCTGCAACATCAGGACAAATTCCAGACACAAACCTATATCACCTCTTTTACTAAATGGGTTGTGTACTTAAAAAAACCCCAACAAAACAGTTGTAAAAGCTACCGAACCTTTTAAGCTTGTGGCATCACAAAAACCACAGAAACACCTCTATCAGCTAATACAGTTGATTGCAAATGCATGAGTGTGAGTTATAAAATCTTAATTTGCACAAGCACAACTCTCAGTATTTGGGGAGTAGCACGTTAGCCATTTTACAAACCAGATTACATTACTGGCAGATTATGCTGGTATTTGTTTTATACCTTGGTGGTGAAAAAGGTTAAGGGATTAAATATTGTACCTGTATCCCAGTGAGATACTTTGCACACCACCACATTAATTTTGTTTTTTTCTCTGTTTTCATTTTCAATGTGAAAAATTTGTGCAAAATTACTCATTTCAATATCATAAAAATACTTTATCAATGCTACGATTTAGGTATGGGTTGTAAAACATGAAAATACAGCAAATTTAATGGAAAGAAAGTGTTTAAGAATTAAAATCAAGTAATAAATGTTTTATCCAGAGAGCATTTAAAAAAAAGTATATGTTAATTGTATGATAAAAATCCTCTTAATTAACAGCTAAATCAACACATATTAAAGGGCACTTCACAACAACGGATCGTACATCAGCCAAAACTAGCTGATTTTGTGGCTTTAAACAGCAGTGAGGCTGCTCTACTGATCTAAATCTGAATGCTGAACTGCTGAACCCATTTTCTAGGATAAATTTAGCCGTTCTTTCGTGTTCCACTTTTCTTTGGTACTTGGATCAGTTATGCAGTGTATAATTATGCCAGTGCAGTTAGACAGTGCTTTCCATCTGAATGTCTCAACACGCTTTTCAGACTTAATTACTCTGGGCTTGGGAATCCTTCCTGACGTAGATACTAATAGTCAAATTCAATAGGAAAGGGCACAGAGTAAAGGAAGAGGGGAGTACCTAGAAAAGGATGGAAATGAAGCCTCAGTCTCCTGGAATTTATTTTTTTGTCACCACCTTGCTTTTACAGACGTGTGAAATCAAGATGGTCTTCAAGTTTAGCTTCTGGACATATCAGGAAATACCTTGCTTTTAACCATGGTAAGTAGCTTGGCACTGACCTTCACACAAGCCCAAGTAAAATCCAGATGCTAAATACTTCCTCATCATCCTCACAAGTACTTTCACCCATTTGCATTCCCAAAGGGAGCTTAAGAACTACCTAGAAGTCCAGGGCAAGGCACAGGGGTATCCTTCCCACTCCTCTTAAACACACAGCATCATTTGTTACTAGGAATTAAGCGCTTACACAGAATATGAAGCCAAGCTCCATCTTTTCTCAGCATGAGAGAAAACTCACACTTTACCTTGCACCTCTGTGGAGAGTGTCCTATGATTTCATTTTATGTGAAAGACACCTTTCTCTTTCAAGCTATTTTTCTTAGCAGAAAAAAGACAAAAATGGGTTCTTTTCAAAAATAAATCTAGAAAACTCTCTTCAGCAGAAGTTCTTGGCTGTAGATGGCTTTACTTGAATAGTAAAGAGAAAAAGGTTTTAGATATACCTATGTTGTCAAAATATTTCACCAAGTAAAATGAACTTAATGAGAGACCGTGAATATACTTGAGGACTGAATTTCCTTATCAGCTGTCTACCTTCAAGGCTTGAATAGAAGGGAAAATAAACCCCACATGCTCATTTTCAAACGTTTTATCACATTTTGCAGGCTGAAGAATTCCTGAAGTGCAACATAAACTTAAGAAGTGGGGAACCCTTCTCTGCTCAGCCCTAACCTCTCACTGTTTTAGCACTCTTTGGTTTATTAGAGGGACTGAAAATTGCATCTCTGGCACCTAGAACCTTGACACTCGTTTGTCAAGATTAGGAAGCTCGTTTTATTTCCAAATCTGTTTTTCTGGGCTGTGGGACTTTCATTTAGAGGACAGCTCAAACTCAGAAGAGATGCTGTCCATAACAGCCATGCTCAAGCTAGAGGATGAACTGAACACAGGAACAGCTATTAATGCTACACACTGCTTGTGCTAACAAGCCCAGCTGAAAAGCAGGGCTTATTAGGCGGAATCCAGGATCATGAAAAGAAAGGATAGCTGCATAGCAGTGTGCTGTATTAAATGATAAATCAGCCATGCAGAAATAGAGCAGAGAGGTAAAAGGTTTATTAGCATTTCCCAGACACATCTTGCTTATCTAGGTCACTATAGAGTAAGTACTCACTGGTTTGTCTGCCAAAGCTTCAATTGTTTTCTAATGTCTAGAAACACATAATGAAGTAAAATAATTAACGGATTGTTAACATATGAGTGGCATCATGTGTTGTTCACATGTACCTACATAGTTCTGCGGTACTACTTACAAAGAAGTATGAGGTGCAATGCAAGAAAAATGAATCCAGAATACAGCCTCCTTCTCACCCAACTGCACTTGCGTCTTTAAACCATCTTGTATTTTTCTTTTGGCAATTTGTGCCCAAAGTATGGGCTGTCACCAACACAGAACTCCTAGAGGTCATAATACTGGAAGGATTCAGCAACACAGAACAGAGTTGCAAAGAGAAGTCCCTGTGGGAGCTGCAGGATACTCCTTCAGCACGTGTTTCCCCAACACAGGAACACTAGCTCCTCCTCCTTGAATACAACCATACAAGGGTGTGTTTGCAGGATAAATTGCATCCTGATGTTCTCAGGCAAGCCCAGCCAGCTCTTTCTTCTAACTCACAGCTCTAGCTAAGAGTTAGGGGTACTTCAGAAGAGAAAGCATTGACTCCTCAAGGATGTGTGAAGAAAGTCCTCTAAGTGCCAATTATACAGCCACCATTCTCATTGCTATTATTGTTTATTTTAAGTGCTGATTGGGAACTACAATTCTTTTGATCCCTGGATTAGCATTTAAATTCTTCAATATAAGAGCATTGCAGGAATACATGAAAAGGTATAGGAAAACTGAGTGTACAGATAGATGGCCTTAATTCAGTAGTGCTCAGCTTATCCTTTGACTCCTGTGGTGCATGTACACATATACTGTTCCTGCCTTATAGCTATGCAAGTAATTCTTAGTGACAAAGAGTAATCTTATTACTGGCTTCCTCTATATTAGGATGGAGAAGATTGGGAGATATTCAGAATGTTTAATGATGCATGCGGCATGCAAGAGAAAGTATGTTATTTACTGGGAAAGACACTGGAGGAAAGAGTGCTCAAGCGACACGTTGCTGCTCCTCTTTCAAGAATAAAAAGAAGAACAAATTGGGGTTTCTTAATTTCCTTGGCCACACTTCTTCCCCTGACTAAGAATTCTACAGTAGAAAAATTTGCATTGCTCTAAAATATTTTCTTGAATAGTGAGGCTCATATAAACCAACATAAACGTGCATTCATTTGGCACTCTGATATCCCATATTTGAGACTGAGGTACAGTTTGCTAGAAGCATAGCTCGTGGATCAAACATTGTTAGCTGCAGTTTGTTCAAATTGTGCATGTTTCAGGACCACTGAACAGTATCCATAAAAAGGATTTAAGGTAGATACTGCTGTATCTCAAATTGTTCACACACTTCTGAGCACTAAAGATACTTGTAAGTACAAAGAGCACATTCAATCTTTAATAATACAGTGGTAGAAACAAAACCAGTCTGAACCCTGTGTCAAGTCTGGAATGGAATTAGGTACAGAGACCATGGTGAAGGTAAATGTTATCCCAGCTGTCCTGCAGAATTCTGCCCACAGACTCTGCAAAATGAGCTGCAGGATCCAGGGAAACTTACTGAACATCCCTCCAGCCTGACCAATTAGAGCAGTCTGCATAGGCTTTAACACAGTGTCTCATCTTTTAAAGGAGGGAACAGAACCGCAGGTAATATAAATTACTCTTGTCACTTCAATTCCAGCACCTATTTAAACCAATTTACACCATTTGCCTTAGTGAGCAAAGCAGAAATTGACCTGGGAATAGGTATTATGCTGTATTTGCACGTTGAAACCTCTTCTTCTCTTGAAAGAACTGTGCCTGTAATATGCAACCCATTTTGGCTCTGATCTAGCTTAGACAACCTGTGACTGATGTGTTTTTTAAACATGTAATAGCACTATTCACTCTGAAAACCATACCTATATAAGCAACAATCACAGAGCCAGGAGACATGAGATACTTCCCATCCTAAATAACAATTTTGTTTAAACACACTATTTCCTTGGAAAAATGAGAATCTTCCGATTTAATCTTCAATTAAAAGAAATTAATACCAGAGTTAATTATTTAGAAATGAAGTAAGTGGAAATTTCCATTGCAGAGAAGTCATGTCTTCTAATGCCCACTCAATACTATTTCTGAAAATACCCATTACAGATCTATGGAAGCTGACTTATTCAAGCATTAAGTCTTGCTTGCTAGGATAGGTGCAATGAAGTGTTATCACAAGTATATAATTTACTTTCAGGATTATTAACTTCCCAGAGCTCAAGTTACTTGTTTTAAAAGAAAAAACAGCAAATGAATACAAATCAAAAACGTAGAGAAGATATTTCCAAATGCTTTGAATTTAGAATGAAAACTCTGACTGCTATTTCAGTAAAAAATTAAAGCATTAATCCTGAAGCACAGGCTAATTATATTATGGTCATATCCTAATGTAATTTGTTTGGAATGCTTCTTTTCTGTTTATTTTATTATTGAAATACAGGCTTTCCTTTCCTGATAGACTCAATAAACTTTTCCTAGACACATTTTTCTCCCTGTACCTGCACTCAACATCACTATCACTTCACAGCACGCATATGGAGAAACTGATAGAGTGACTATTTTAAAGAGTTCATTGTCATCTTAGATTTCAGAGTTGGCCTCAAGCAGTTTCTGTGCTGAGATGCTTTGTGCCTCCACAGTTACAGCCAGGCATGAGTATTTAGAAATGCTGATAAAGAGGCACCTTGAATAAACAAAAGACAAAGCACTTTGTACAGACCAGTAGATTGACAATAATCCTTTCCACTACTCTGTCTACAGAGTTAGAAGCCAGAAGAGACCACCTGAAGTGGAGCAAAGGGCTGAAAAGAGGTGCAGGGGTGTCAAGAGGGTGGGTCCAGACTATTCAGCGGTGCCCAGTGACAGGACAAGGGGCAACAGGCACAAACTGAAACACAGGAAGTTTCACCTGAATATAGGAAAAACCTTCTTTACTCCAAGGGTGGCAGAGCACTGGAACAGGCTGCCCAGAGAGGTTGTGGAGATAATAAAAACCCACTTGGGCACAACACTGTGGAACCTGCTCTAGGTGAACCTGCTTTAGCAGGGGGTTGGTTGGACTGGATGATCTCCACATGCCCCGTCCAACCCTAACCATCCTGTGACTCTGTGATTAAGTGAACGTGATTAAGTCGATTACAATGTTGAATCAATTACAGTATCTCAGAAATGATCCTTGTACTGGTACCACACATTGCTGACACTCAGTTGTTAAGTGCCTACACAAATAAAGGTCTCCAGAGTTCTCATTCCTGATACAGTAATTACAGCTTAAAGAGGTTAGAAAACAATTTTTAAGTTTTAAGGAGCATGTGACGGCAAAGAAAAAGAAAATTCATTTTAAAAACCTTAAAGACAGTGAGTAATATCTGCTGTTTTGATTTGCTAATGTATTTGAGCTGGGTATCTAAAGCAGGCATTTTATCTTTAACTTCCATCAAACCTTCCTAGACACGTTCACCACTGAAAACTTAACAAGAAAATTAATTGAACTGAAACACGCAGACAAATTGAAAAGACTCACTAAATTCACTACAGCAGCTGATGAGGCCATCACCAAACAGAAGATACTAATGAAGAAATATTTCTTGCAATAATATCCATCATCCTGAAATTGCTCTGGAATAAAAGAAACACTGGTAGTTTTCTTCAGAAGCATTTTTCCTAATTTCAACAAGATTAAAGAAAAGATAAATATTTTCCTGCTTCTTTCCAATTAAAGTGATTATTCAAAAGAAAGAACAAAGTTGGACACTAAAGGGGCATCCTTGAGGCAAAGCAGTCTTTTAAATATTTTAATACTTTGAGATACCTGCCTCATTCAGGGTAAAATACAGTAAAGTCATCAGATCCTCAATGCTGGAAAAGAAGATTAAAAAAAAGAAAAATTACAACACTTACAATTTGAGGCTGATGCAATAAACACAAATAGTTTTAATTTGAGGCTTCATATTAAAAAAAAAAAAAAGAAAAAAACCAACCAAGCTGAAGGCACATTTGCTTTCCTCTCTTGCAGGGAAATGTTCCCAGACCTATCCCTTGCCATTTGCAACATCCCATGACAGCTCAGTGGCAGTGTCTAGAAGCATCCTTAACACCCCATCAGGTAAATGGGGATAATAAACAGCACTTGCCTATCTCACAGCAGTTTGGAAAGAAAGATATAAGAGAGAGGATAAAATGCACAGAAATGTTAAATCCCAATCATCCTTGAGGAAATTATTTTCCAGGTGAACACATTTTACTTCCAAGATATTTTCCTTATGCTCGATTTGAATCTTTGGTGCTGTGATTCCATTCCCCTTGCTCCAGTGGTGTTACCCTGAACACACATCAGCCATTTTCACATGTGCACCACAACATTCCCAACACCTTAACTCCTCCCTGAAAATATATTATACCTCTGCTACTTTGTACACATTTTTTTAAATCTCTGCTCCAAAATCAACCCCTTTCACTTAATGTTATTGATGTATTTGTAAGCGTTCTTCTGATTTCTTTCCAATCTCTTGAAATTTTAACATTTCCTACAAAATATGTGTCCCTGTTTAAAGAAATCTGTGGTGTGATTCCACTAATAAGAGTGTAAACATGATTTTTAATCTTTTTATGATTATTTTTGGTAGATGAGAAACCTTTGTCTCCCTCCACATTTTGAAGACTTCTCCTTCCTACATTTTAAATCAGAATATGAATCATTATATTTATCTACCTACATTTTGCTGAGATGAATCTCTTCTTTCTGAGGTATTTTGGGATGTTTTGGGTTTTTTTTGTTTTTTGTTTCTTTGGTTTCTTTTTTGTTTGTTTGTTTGTTTGTTTTATTGGGTTTGTTCAGTGAAGTCTCTTTCAGCCCCACAGTGGTTTTGTACCTTCAAAAGTATTTGAAACCAACCTTTGTATCACATGCAAATTTCATGAACATGCTGCCCGTCTCCTTCTTCCAAATCATTAAAGATGATGTCAATCCAGGCCAAAATTAAAATCGAACCTGTGGTACTTCTTTAGATGCTTACTCACAGTTTAACATACCTGGTCAAATCTACTCTTGTTATAAAAAAAGGCTAATTTCAATGAATTAGAAAACTTGCACTAATGTATGCAAGCAATGACTCTGGCCCATTTCTTTTTGTCATTAGCCTTTATTTGTAGGCAAGTATTCAATTTACAGCGTTTATTGAAACTGTCAATAATTTGCAATTCAAACATAGCCTGACCCCATGTGTTGCTCTCCTATTTAGGAGCCTTGATGGGTTTCGCTTTATAAACTGGCTGAACACTTCTAGCTGTAACCTAAAGGTCCTCCTAAGACCTGCAGCCACAAGAGCCAGCACAGCTGTGTGATGGGTCCTGTCTCCTTCCTCCAGCTCAGCCTGTGTCTGATAGTTTCAGATGATGCCTCCCGCTTCTCCCAGGGCAACAAACAGGCTGGTCTTACCACAGCTGCACAGTTTGCACCAATGCTAGGTGGATGTGACCCCTCAAGCAAGCAATTGGAAGGGAACTGCTGCCTTGGAATCAGCATGTACAGCAAAGACCAAGAGAGGTGCAAAACGTAGTGGGGGAAGATGCCAACGTACTTCAAATTCAGAAAAAAAAAAAACCCAAACTAAACCAAAACAATACACAAAAAAACCCCAAACCAACAAAACCCATGTCATTTTATGCTATTATCAGTATAATTATTAGGACAACAATTGACTCTACAGATCAAATAACTTGTAACTTTGGAAATCCCTTTAAAGTGCAGGATGAGGCATTGAGCAATGTGGTCTAGTGAAAGATGTCCCTGCCATGGCAGGGGGTTGGAACTAGATAAACTTTGAGGTCCCTTACAACCCAAACCATTCCATGATTCACAATCTTTCTCCTCACTTCTGCCCATGTACTGCTTTTCACTTTACTTCTTCAATGACTCTAAAAGATGTACTCTAGGACAAACACTAAAGGCCAGTAATGTCCGGAGAATAAAAGACAATGAAATAGCCCTCCTTTTCCTTTAGGAAAAGCATTTTGACCATTGTCAACATGGTAATGCACAAAGCATGCCAGGGGCAAGAAATGGAGCTTTCATAGAAACAATGAATATTTTTTTTCATGTTGATGATAAGAAGGGAAAATGGTTACTCAATATCAAGTGGAACACAGAATAGATTTGCAGATAGAAGAAGCAGCTGTACTTCTGTGCAGTCATAGAATCTGTTTCAATTAAAAGAGGTGAAGTTCTAAAGTGCAGAGGGTTTCACTAACCACCAATTAAACAGTTCTGCCAGAGGAAAAAGGAAAATGAGCAATGAAATATAAAACATCACCCATGCCCTTTGTTACACAGAGACATTGATTTCTTGTACAACGAATGGAGATCTATCAGTGCAAAGCCACTGTCCAGCCCATTTGCAATTATTCTGTGGCTTCTTTTGCTAAATACAAAAAGGAATAAATTTCTTGCAGGGGGGGTAAAAAAGGTATTTCTTATCCCCTTTCACAAAGTCTATAATCTTCCTGTACACACCATGGGAGCTGCATCTCTTTTTTAACAGTTTACAAACTGTATCATTAAAGGAAGCTCTGAGTGCCAAATAAAGTACATTCCTTTTGTTAACCCATTTCCCAAGGAGTTTCACACACAGCTTCAATGCTTGAGGTCTTCAATTTCCTGCACATCAATTTTTGGCCTGATCTATTAGTAGCACAGTAACCCTTATTTCACCCCATCAGGTCCACAACCAATTTCCTGGAGCCAATATAGAGATACATTTATATTCCTCTTCTGTCTCATTTCTATTATTTTTAATATTTTTGTCCTCTGTCAATAAGTGCAGGGTTGGCCCCTGAGTACTTGTATTTCCCTCTCAGATTAACTGCCAATTAGTGATAATTGGACCTGGCAAAATTTTTGTTGATGGACACATATCTACTGTGAGACAGAATGAGAGTACTAATTAATTTCAGATAGGTCACTTCTGGCTGTCAGTTTTTCTCTGAACTCTGGATGTGTTCACATAATGCTTCTCTCAAATTAAATTGGTTGGAAGCTATTTATTCTCAAATGTAAAACTGGACAGTATAGTTAAAACTGCTGTAGTTAAATCTGAAAAATACTGACTTTCTACGTGCAGATGGGTCCAGTTGCTGGGTGGGATCTTTTTTTCCTGTTCATCTACTCTGCAAGTCAGTGCTCAGGGATGAAACTACCTGAGTCTGTGTGCAGGTCCTTTCATTTCTCAGTTCCTCTGCAGGCTGCTGCAGCATTTGAACTGCAAAGACTTCAAGGCTTAAATCAAATGATGTGTTGAGAAGGAAAAAAGCTTTAATTGCTAGTTTGATAGATTCTATACAAATATTTCTACTAGTACTGGGCTTGCAAAGGCTAAACAAAACTATAAAATTTAAACACCTGTAACAGTTACTGCACTTAGGCTTCATATCAGTGAAAGGATGAACATGCCAGACCTTGGAGACCCTGTAATACTTTTAAATAAGTCTAAAATGTAGCCAGCCATCTTTCACTGAGGAATTTCAAAAGCTGTTTCAAAAGGAGACATCTCTAGTTCTGTGAAGCTCTGGCTGTTAGTGCATTTTAGATGTGTTTCTCCAATGTGAAATTGTTCCTCTCTAGTTAAATTCTAAATCAGATGCCCTTTAGCTCTTGCTGTAGATTTTTTTTTTCAGTGAAATATTAGTCTTTCCTAGGACAGAAGAGTCTTTCAAACCTTCTCAGTAATAAAATTTAAGGTAATTTCACCTTTTTAATCAGGCTTTCAATAAAAGTCATGAAAGAATCCTAGCAAAAAGTAAAATAAAATGAAATGAAATAATAATTTAAAAACATAAAATAGTTTTAGCTGATTACTAGGTTTTGCCCTAAAATTTTGAAATTTGGAAAATGTATTACACACCCAAAAAGACTTTGTAGGCTCCAATTATTAATTTACTTTCAAAAACTAGAAGTGACACTGTTAGCTGCCACAGAAGTTAACACCATAACCACAACAAAATGCAATACAAATGTTACTACTGTATGATAATTTATTGGATGTCATGTCTTTTTTTTCCTTCAGCCACTTTAGTAAGTAATCTGACTTCTTTTTAGAAATAAATATCCTTAATATTGGAAGTCTGGCGACCAGCATCATACTTAAATACTCCCTAGAATGAAAGAAAAAACTCTCAGGCTTGTAAGTCAAACAACAGGTCTGTGAAATCACAATTCAATACAAAACTTGAGATTTTTTAAAATAATTTTGAACTCTGAGAATCTATTTCAATTCTGATTTCATATCTGGTAGAAGAAAAGTGCAAGTCCTTGATTTCCTCTGCAGTGAACTCCACTTTGCCACTTCAGCGGTCTGAGTGAGCCCATGATGGTGAGGATGATGAGAACTTTGACCAAGATATTTCCCAGTGGAAAAAAAAAAATACATAGTTCATGAAAACTGGTTGGCTTTTAGGGTTTTTTGTTTGTTTTGGGGTTTTTTGGGTTTTTTTTTTGTTTGGGTTTTTTTTGGGGTGGTTGGGTATTTTTGTAAATGGTGATTTTGTTCTAGTGAAAATAGCGAATATGAAAGTGATTCACCTCACTTGTCCTGCCTTCTTTTACTGCTTTAAAAATTTTTCATTCTATTTTATTTTGATTTTTAACATCAAATATATAAAATGCATCTGCGGTTCTGAAACTTTCTTTAATTTTCATCCACAGAAACTTTTGAAGGTTCAGAAAATTTGTGATTTAAATGTACAAATAAAGATCTTGATTTCTTGTCAACAAGGATATAGGCCATAGACATAGAGTTAGGTGACAGTCAGCTTCACAGTTTTCTCCCTCTCCTCCTCTAGGAAAAATGGATCTGTATTTTTCTGCTCCTTCAGTGACTATACCAAACTGACAATGTAATTTGATTTGTTTAAGAACATGTATCAACAGAGATGATGGAGTCACACACCCCACAGAATTTACAATGTAAACTGATGTGCATGCATCACAGAAGATACGAAGTGCAGCAAAACAATTGTTGAGTGATGAAAATGTAATCTATGTTTTGCTTTGATTCATTTAAAGTTGTTTATGTCATGTCATTCATCCTTTCCCTGACAAATTAAAATAAAAATCAAAGAGCAGAAATCTTCCTTCTGTTTACTTTTTTGCTTAGAAAAAAAGCTTTTCCTGATATATGTTTTATTATTTATGTGTTATAGCTAAATCAGCCTGCACTCAGCAAAATGCAGTGTAAGAAAGAAGCGAGTGGGAATTTTTTAGTTTATTTGTTTGCTTTAAAGTTGGAAGATTTTAGTTCTATATATATATCTATAAATCTGTATAAAACTCCTGGATGAAACCCAATCCACCCATGATTCAGGTTCTGCTTCATTGTAACTTTGTAAATCTGAACTATGAGGATAGGACAGGAGATCTGGCCTGTCTAACATTTCTGCCTGAAGTCATTCCACACACAAACAAAAAGAGTGGGCAACCAAAGAGCTCTTGAAGGAAATGCAGTAAAATTCCCTTGTTACATTAGCTGCACTGTCATGCCTAGAGAGCTGAATGCTTTACCTGTATGAACTGTGCTTGCCTGCACTGAGAGTTTGCCTCCCTGCTCACTTGGGATCCAGCTTGCTCAGTGATCCTTAGAAGGACAAACCCACATGTCTCATGACTGCTCCATCCTGCTGTCTAAGGTCCACCTCAAACAAAGGCACTTTCTAGTCCTCCTCTTGTGGATGGGAATGGTCACAGGCACAAATCCAGGAGACACAGGGCCCAAGCAGCAAAATTAGAACCCATTTTTAACCTAAGAACTACATTAAATATACAGGTGAAAAGACAAACCTTTGGACCAGAAAGCATCCCACACTTTTTCGGTTTATTATCCAGCCTAACAAGAGACAGGGAACATCCTCAAAAGCCTTCGATAGCTTGCTTTTGTTTGATGTTGAAAATAACCATCCATGCCAGGAAAGGTTGTAGAGTTTCCTTTGTTGGAAATATTCAGAAAACATCTGGCCATGGTTCCAGTAAACTGGCTCTAGGTGGCCCTGCTTGATCAAGGAGGTTTGACCAGATGATCTCCAGAGGTCACTTCCAGACTCAACCATTCTGTGCTTCTGTGACACCCCTCTGGATGCACATGTCCATGGCACTAACGGATGCTGATTATATTGAAGGAGACAAAACTTAGTTCATGAATGCCAAACTCCTTAGCAAAGTCATGCTGAATTCCCTATATACAAGGTCCAGATGCCTTCAGGTAGTGTGAGAAAACCCTGCGAAATAAAAAATTTATTTCCTGGGACAAAAGTCTCTATTAAAAATGAAATTCTTAGTGAAAGGCAATAGCATGTTACTTTACTCTTTTCATTCTGAAAAACCACAAAGGCTTCAAAAAAATATTAAAGATGATAATCTGAAAGCAAAACACAGCAAAACAGAGGTCACTGCAAAATAAAGACTCCACAGGCAAATACGCAAAAGCCCTAAAATGCAAACCTAACTCTAAGTGCATCACTTTACAACCTCCCCCAGTGAATACCTCTGATGCATAATACATTTTCACTCAACACATAATTAGCTGTTGGAACTCATTGCACCAAATTAACATTGAATTAAAACCTTGGCCTAATTCCAAAAGATATTGGGCATTCCTGTGTGAGTATTGACGTGGACTATTCAGCAGCAATGCCCCACTAACCCATCCCGGGAGGCAGGAAAATATCATTATTCTTTGAACTTATGAAATTCCAAACATGGAGCAAATGAAAAGGGCTTGCCCAAAGTGAAAAAGAAAACCTCTGGAAGAGTGAGGTGTTCTCAATTCTTGTAAGGGACAACAAATAAACACAAAGTTTTCTGTCACCGTGCATGAGCAACCTTTTTTTAACCTTTGACAGCACTGGCACTGAGGGTGCAGGGACACTGATTACATGAACCTTCTGAGCACTGATTGCCGTGTGGAAAGTGCTGAGCATCCAGACAGGCAAAAGCAGGGAGAGACATTTGCAACTGGGCTTCATAACCTCATGGCCACTCCCTCTTTTCTCCTACAGAGGCACTCTGCAGTTTCCATCATCACAAAGTAGCCCACTTTAATGAAACCCTTCTTTGGTTGCCCAACTAGATGGGCCACCTCTGACTCCAGCCTTGCTTTCAACTCTGCAGTGCACCCATCTCCTTCCTGTGCACAGAATCAGGGACGACATGGAAACGGCCTTCCCTGGAGGACAGAACCACACCAGCACTCAGCACAAGTGCTGGAATGGCACAGTGGAATAGTTTGTGATGAGCTCAACCTTTTATCTTAAAAACAAAATGCTTTTTTTGATCAATAAAAATTAAATTAAGGATGCACCAAAGGAGCAAAGCTGCTGAGTCTGGAGAAGAGAGCTGCTGTGGGGCAGCCCAATAAAGTCTGCATCAACAAACAACAGACACGTCCCCAAAGAGACACCTGTGCTATCTTCTTGGAGTTGTTTGAAGCTTCAGTCTGGAACCTAAAACTGAGTTTACTGAGTTATAAGCAATTTCATACTAATTTTTTTTTTTTTTATAACATCAGAAAATGTTTATTTCAATTTCAATTTGGAAATCAAAACCAACCTGTGAAATCTGTTAAGCTTTATTTGTAGATCTTTCTGAGATTATTTTTATGTAAAGTTCTCCCTGGTTACCAAGCAATCGATGACCATTCTGCAGTGATTACTAATGAAAGTTCTGATGCCATTAGACAGTAGCTGACACTCAGCCTTGCACAATTCATTTGTGAGGGCTACAGAATTTATAGCATCTACATCTCTTTTCAATTTTCCAGAATAAATGTCCAACATACCCTCAGAAAAATATGGTTCTTTTTATAGAGACAGGGAAAAAAACCCCAAAAACCGCAACAAAAACTAACAAAACAAACACCACAAGCAATATAGTCCAATTTACAATTGAAAAATCAATCATTATTAAAACTTGTAACAGCATGAAAAATACAGGATGATTTTGGGGTTATTAAGAAATAACCAACAAAGCAAGTATATTGTACTTATGCCAACTAGCAATTATTCTTTTTATTTTCTGTCTGCTCTAAGCTCAGAGTCTGACAAAAATAATTCTGCAGAAACAGAGGGAGATAGGGCTGATCATTTGTCTGTAGAGCGAAGTATATCTAAGTACTCTAATCTGACAAATAAAATTGGATTTTTATTCCTGTATTATGTATTATTTCAACAAGCTCACCCCCTCCCTGCAGTCCTACTTCCCATCTGCACTCACCTGCAACACCGCTCAGACTGGAACTTGCTACTAAACTGCCTTTTCCCTTTCTGTAGCTTATACCAGTTCCCTTAAATTTTCTTGATTTCTCTAATATTTCCCTTCAGAGACCCAGATGACTAAACTAAATCATCATATAAAAATATCTTTTCTTTCACTGATTTTTTGTCTCATTAAATCCTTGCCTTTGTGAACAAAAGTGTCACTCTTTCTTGCTGCATACCAGTCTTTTATCTTACATCATGACTGCATTATCTGACAACACAACAAACTCATAAAATACATTTAAATAAAAGGGTTAGCTCACTTTTATAGTATTTTTTAATTAAATCTAATTATAGACCACCCAAAAAAAAGTTAGAGTCTATATGAAAAATGTTTCATGACACTGAATAAGGAAAATCAGAGAAAACAGTATATTTAGTATATATAACATCCCCTATTACTTTTACTGAGGCTGAACAGACCAAGCTGTCTCATCTCTGCCTACATGTAATGTGCTTCAAATTAATTTTAGATTACTTTCTGGTTCATTTCGTTTAATTTGGTTTCATAACAGCCATAAATAAATGTGTGTGCATGCATGAACACATATATATATGTTTATATATATACAGAAACACATACACATATATACACATGCACACAAGTTTTAGTTTCAGGAATGACTGAGTACTCCAACATCAAAAACCAAATGGCATTATGGTACTGCAAGCTGTCACTACATGCATCACTACATGTTCACGTGTGGGAATAATATTCAAGATTTCCTTTCAAAGTCTTCTACTTCAGGGTAGGCAACACTGGTAGTCTAGAAAGACCCAGGTTGTAACCTCACCTGTAGTAAGAGACAGCATGGAGATGTCCCCCAAAATGGGAAGAAAACTGGAAATGAACAACTATTTGGTCCTATTTCTTAAGTCCTACCATTAAGGGAACAAATTATGACAACACTTTTCATGAAATGGCTTTTCTTTGCATCTGCTTACCCATCCTCTGCAGCAGAGATGGGAAGAGCACTCAGTCATGTCCCTTATCCTGTGCATTTTTCAGAGCTGGATGGAGCAGCAAGGTGGACAAGCAACACAGAGCAAGGTGATAGAAACTTTGCTATCTCCTCATCTCATAGGAAATATCCCACATCAAGAGATGTGTATGCCTGAGGCATAACTTTCCTCAGCACCCTGTATTCCCACAGCATATTCCTGCTGCAATTGTGGGAAGTAACTGTCAAGAAGCCACCATCACGGACATTCACAATCAGCAGGGACCTGAGAAAAACACTCAGGGATGATTTTACCCCCATTTACTCACTGAGGATGGGTGAGTAAGGACAAATGAGGACAAAAGGAAGACAAAAACAAAGCGGCCCAAAATGTTTCCATGTCACAATGGAATACAGCGTTTCCATGTCACAATGGAATACAGCATTTCCATGGTTCAGAAATTATTTTGTGTCACTACATTTGGTGTCTCTTTTCTGCAGCTACAACTGAGAAAATATGCAACTGAACTAGAGAACACGGTAGGTTCCCAGCAAGGCTTGGCACTGCACGTAAGAGTGCTCTGGCACCGTGCCGACAGCAGACTATGTTTAACAACTAATGATATACATTACCATAGCCTTGACACTAAAAACACATATCTAGTGACAGTCATCCTGTTGCCATTTAAATTCATATACGTCTTGGGATGGTTTCCATCCATGCTGGCAGACAAACTGTAATGAATAAAGAGGCTGCACTTTGCAGATAAATAAAAGCAAATGTGGGATGTACCTAAATGGATTTGACAGATTGTAGAAATAATTTAAAAATATAAGAGTAGGACACAGACATGTTGGCATTATCTGTCATGAGGACACAAATTCATGAATTATATACTCTTGCTAGACCAGAAAAACAGGAATAAGTACCAGAGAGGTTCAAGTCCTTCCATTTACACAGCAGTAAAGTAACAAACTCCTCTTGCTTCATATTCAGTAAGTGCCTTTTCATTTGGAAACCAATAAGCTCCGTATTAAAAAAAAAATGATTCTGAGCATGAAACACATGGCAAAGAAGCAGCTGGTTTTGTCTCACATGGAAAACCAGCACATAACAAGGAGAAGATATGGCAAAAGACATTGTAGGCCATATCCCAAACTCTGAAAGAGCAATGCAATTCATGCTGGGGCTGTCCCTGAGGACTGCAGGGATTGCATCCCATTAAGCAGCGATAGCATCCTTCCTAATATCCACTACTAGTCATCTACTTGTTATTGGCACAGTTCTGGCACAAAGCCAGGAAAGGATGAACTAGCTCATAAACAAAAGCTAGAAAGCCTTTTTAAGCATGTATAAATTTATTACTTTGCTTACCAGCGAGAGTGACATATTTAAAGGCTTGCTAGTTTGGACAAGATATTTTACACAGCTCAGTACCAAAACCAGAAGGGTACTAGAATAGTGACACAACAAGTATTCTAAATAGATATGAAGTTTTGTTCAAAAAAACCCCCAAAACTCCTTTAACAGCCATCCCCAAATTACCAACCAATTCTTAAAATATCCTACTGGATTTCCTTGTACTCTTTCCCTTCTTTTTCCTTATACCTTTTCCTTCTGTAACAACTTCTTTTCATCTTTTATCACTATTAAACTAGAAACAGGGACTACAATATTTTTTTTACTAGCTTTTTCTTGAAAAAAGTAGCATACAGTACACCATTTCAAGAACATAAATGTAAAATCTTGGGGGAAGAAAAAAAAACCTACCAAGAAAGGTGCAAAACAAATACCCTGCCTACTTGAAATGTGGCCCAGTATTCTTACAGATAGAAATAACCCTATTATATTTATACAACATTAATACATTAAATGGATATTAGTGACCACAGTTTACTGTGGTCTGAGCTGGTGCTAGCTAAATAACATGTAAACAGACGAGGCTCTAGTTAGTTTATTTAGTTTTGCATTTTAAAGTGGTTATTCACAGAACTCTGGTTTAGGGATAACCAAAGTGGTACACCTCGTGCAGGTATGTGGCTGTCGATAGGGTTCTTAAACTCTTTTTGAAAATCATGTTGCTTTAATTCTGCTGCATGTGAGACACCCAAAGATCATAAACACTCCAAAGCACAAGACTTTCTTGAAAATGTTGATTAGCTGATTCACAGCTTGTGAACACTATGGGAACATCTCACTGATGAAAATGAGTACTACACCACCTGAGCAGGAAGTGACCTTTTAGTTCACTGTGGCAATTATTCATTAATACAGACTAAAACATTAATTATCACGAGAGCGTTCACTGCAATTCCTGGTAAACCTTGAGCATGCAAGAAAAGACTGTCAGAAATTATTTCGCTTGTGCATCCTAATCTTGAATTTAAACAATTCGTATTAATGTGATGATGTGTCTCTATTCTTATGGTATGAAATAATACTACCTCTCATCTAGCATGGGCTTAAGGCCCTGTGCTGGAGTTTCTTCATATACATTCATATACTTCTGCCAGTATAGTAACAAAGTACATTTGAAATGGATAGAGGTTTAGAGGTTTGCAGCTTGTATCAATCATGGCTCAATGAGGAATTTAAAAACTAATTAAAGGAACAGGGGCAGTTCTGTGCCTCCTGGCCAGCCTACACATGCATATGGAGCCATGCACATTCAAAGAGGAGTGAAGGAAGCCTGAACTACAAGCACTGGAGCAAGGTATTCATTGAATTATGTCTGTTCTAGATGATATCATGTATGGTCCATTTTCATGCTGACTCCAAACACCAAGCTGGCAGGTATAATTGGTTCCATAGGGGATGGACTGTAATTATTTGCCAGGATGACCAAACCTACTATGTACAATTTGAGCACAAGAGAGAACCTTATGGAAAGGGCCCCAGCTCCTTCCTATGCACTTTTATAAGTACGTTTGTGATTAATATTATTATTATTACTACTATTATTATTATCCCTCCCTCAACAGGCTCCGAGTGTGAAAACGCACAAAAAAAGAATTCAAAAAGAAGTATGGAAAGCTATTTACTCCAGAAATAAGAAGAAAAAGTTCATTCTTGCTCTCTTTTCTTCCTTTCACCATATACCCAAATCCAGTAAAGCTACAACTAAGGCCACAAGCACCTCTAATAATAGGTAGGGACCACTTAGCTTCACTAATTTAGTTGACCTGAATTCACCAGCAATGGTGGCAAAAACGCCATGACATTCACACTTTAAAGAACAAGCTTTGAAAGGACTAACAGCAACAGCCAAAGTGCTGAACAGAAACAAGCAAGAAGCCAGCATTAAACAGATGATTTCAATGGCATCAATGTGTATTTCTCAGAATACCTTCAGATAAGTAAGGATTTTTTTGATGAAAATAGGAGGGCAGTTAAAAGACTCAACTTGGTTTGTCTTGAATTGCATTTATTAGAGGGATAGATCTTATCTATTCAGTGATATGCCCTTACTATTACAGCAGGATATAAATAAAGGCCTCCTATGTTATTTTTAGCCATACTCTTCATAACATTAGTAGAATACTATATGTCTTACTGCTATTCAATGAGCTCCCACTGATTTTAAATTTCATTAGGCTCATAAACTCCTCCGGTTGGCAGAGAAATTACATTTTCTGGTTTCCAAAGCTGCATAATGAGTCATGACCTATCCCTTCCCTTTGTCTCCTCAAAATACCCTTTTCTTGGCTAATCTCCCACATATTTTCAATTTTCCCCCAACGCTCACATGGATATTTACACACACACAGAGGTAATATTGCAGAGCATTCAGGTTTTTGTTATAGAACTAGGGATGGTTTATATAGGCTTCCCTGCAGCCACTGTGAGCGAAAGCAGCAGAGGAAAAGGCAGTTTCACATCATGTCTCCTGTCTTTGATTAATCTGCAAGCCACCCATTTTAATGAGTCCTCATAAATAATTCAATTTCTAATTATGCTATAAGCCCCCTAACCTGGAGAAGAAAAAAGAAAGGTAGAAAGGTAAGGGAAAGGGAGGGGAAAAGTGTGCATGCTGGATCAAACAATGCCTGCAGCAACTGAGCTACTCTTACTTACTCTGCCCCTACAAAATGCACCTCCTGCCTAAACCTTGAAGTGATTCTCTAATAAACATGAAAGGATTACATACGAAGTTGGGAGTTTAAGACAACAATTCTGGGATCTGCTTCTTTTCCACTGAATTTCCCTGTTCCAAAAGGTACACATGTGCTTGAGACATGCTCCTGCTCTGGGTGAATTGAGCATGCTGACCCCTCCTATGCTGCTGGGACCAGCCCCCTGCCCTCACACATTGCCCTGACCACAGTGGAAGGGAGTAAACCAGCCACAGAAGAACTTCTACTGCTGCTTCTTCCTCCTTATTTCTCCTCTTTGAACTCCTTGATAGGGACTAGGAAATCCAATATTGGCTACTCTGTTTTTCCCTACAACTCATTGTCTGAAGAGGAACTACCCCTCTGCCCTCCTCCAGGGAACATTCATCTTCCCCTAGGCACAGATGAGCCAGGACTTTGGGAGGAAACCAGTAGCAGCACATGAATGACACCTGCCTTCTCCTCACAGAGAAGTTCTGAAGTTCCCTTGGCACCCCAGTCTCACTTTTTCACTGCAGCAAACATTGCTGCTAAAACTCTTTTCTTGCTTCAATCAAAACGCATTTGACATACAAAAAGCTGGTCAAGGTACAACTGACAGCACGCAGACAGCTGAATGATCTCCTCCTACCTACAACTATTTTTTAATTGCAAGGTCTCTCAATATACAGCAGAGCATCTGCTCATTAGCACTACAGCACTATTTCTCCTACTGACACTTCCTACCCCTCCTCCTCTCCCATCTTTAACAACTATTCCTAAAACACTTGCAAATTGCAAACTCTCTGCGACCTGTGGGGTTGGATTTATATTGTGCATATTAATGCATTTTTCTAAAACTTCCTTAAAAAAATAATGAGCAATCCAAACTCACTGTGGCTTTTGTCCAAAATCACCAAGACTTACTTTGAATGGCAGCTATTTGGTTTGTCTTGGTTCCTTCCTGAAACAGTATTTTACATTGCTATCATATACAGAGCTTGTGGACTTCCATGATTCTAATTTTAGAATTCAGGTTAGAGAATTCAGCCAACACTGTTACACAAGGCCAAAGCTCATTGTGTCAAAGCTGCTGCAATGGTATTTTATAGAAGATAATGATAAGTTGCTGCAATTTTATTAATTATTTAGTAATCAGAAGGTCATGGGAATGGCCTGTATTATAGAAGGCAGTACATTTTATTTAGGAAACAGTTCATCTGAGACCACATATTTTGACTTCTGCAGTTTGTTCTATATCCAAACACTATAGTAATAAATACAAGCCAGAAAAATATACAGGTTGGTCATTTTTTAGTCTTGCCGAATCTTGTTATACATATGGCCCGTCATCATAGTAACTGAAGCTGCAGCTCAGCTGCTGACAAGGAAAATTTGCAAATGCTTTGGTCCATATCCCAACCTGTCCTGGAGCCAGATCTACACCTATATTGCCATTTCATCACCTGCAGACTCTCAGGAAAGGGAACAGGATACACAGGCTAGGAGTGTCACATCATGCACCCATGCCCAGGCAAGGTATGTCCCATGTGACAATGTTGAATCCCTCATCTTCATCAGCACTTTGCAAAGTAACACAGAAGTGTTCAGAGAACAATTAATGCAGAATTAAAACTTTAGATACACTTGACATGGCTTGTCCCAGAAACACCTTTAAGACTAGAAAGTCAGCCTGCGATCAACCTTCAAATCACATCTCCCTGGGATTTCTGTGCAAGCAACACTGTACTGCTGCCTCCCTCGGCACTAGTGAGAAGGTGAGGAGAAGCCAGAGAAGGCTCAGTGGGTTGGAGTTACATGTGCACCATGCAGGTTGTCCCAGCATCTCACCTGTGAACACTTCTGAAAATAAGGAATGTGACAGAGAGGATGTGTTCTAAGACTTCGTTTGTCTACACATCCAGGATAGCTATAATCAATCAGGCAGAAGGTATCATGATGAGGTATCTAATTCCACCTACTAAAATAGATATCTTGCCTGAACTAGTTATCCATGTTTCCTCTATAAAAATACCTGGAAATACCTACCTCTCTTCTGAAGAGGGAAGTACCTGGGACTGATTTAGGGAAGTACATGTGACTAATTTAGAGAAACAGCTACTTAGAAAATCCTGAAAATAGCTGGACTGAAACCACACAAGAAATCTGCAGCAAAGCAAAATCTTCAACCAGCATTCCCTGTGTCTGAGACTAAAGCTCTAAACATGGGGCTGTTGTTCCATTTTCTCACACAGGTCCCCATCCAACAAAAGCTCATGCATAAATACGTGCTTCCATTTTTTTTGTATGTTATTACAGTTTTACATAGAATTTGTTAAGACTGTTCATAAGCATAAAATTAGCATAAAGCACAGTTGGTTCTTCTCAAGTCCAGGACCCAAGTGAAAGCCAACAGAAAGAAAAAAGCTATAAAATTATAAATATTTATTTTAAAAATTCCATAGACTATGTTAAAGCCATGGCTATAAATACCATGTGTGTCAGATGGTTTCTCCTGGGCTAGATTCTTCACAGAGACACATACTAAATACTCATAACCACTCAGAGCTGCATTCTTGAAGAATTAACTAAAAACTAGAGCATTCCCACAAGCTCAATTATGTTTTGCATGTTTTGTGCACTGGTAACGTCCCAAACCAATGAGTATATGTAATTCCAATATTGCACAAATCGTATGTTGTCTTAAGATTTGGCAAAACCCTCCCCTTCCAAAAAACCACACCTTCTTAATTCTAAATTTCAAACAGAACTGAATGCCAGTGGAGGCAGCTCATTTTTCTAATATAGTTCTTCCACTGCATGGTAGTTTCTAACCCAGATTGCTCTTATCACTAACAGACAGATCTATTCTGAACAGCAAAGGAACTAATATGTTTTGTATAAATTTCAAATCTTCAATCCCTCAATTTCTCTTGATTTAAAAAAAAAAAAAACAAATCCACAAAAAACCCCAACAACCCCCCCACCAAAATTAAAAAAAAAACCTGAAACCAAACCAAAAAACCCACCAAACAAAACAGCAAAAGCACCAATAAAACTCACAAAAAAAATCCTCATAGAGGAGAATAGATGCTTTTTAATGTACATTTAATGTACAGAGTCGTTGTTTCTTTTTCCAATAAATGCCCATCAGATAAATTCTCAGTGTGTTTGTGAGCTGGCTCAGTGAGTCAGTCCTGAAAGTTCATTACAAACAATCCTTTATTGCTGTACAAGTAAATATAAACTTTGCACTCTGGAAGAGCTTGCTAGAAAGCTCAGTGGGTAAACCAGAATATAAATACCAGGTGGCTGGAAGACCATGTTCCTGAAAAAGTTCCTCTCATCTCATTATTAAAATATGAGAATGCCCAAGACTATTGTATAAGTCATATAAGGGGAATATGGTAAACTCCATGTGTGTCCTCCTCTGTGTATATGAACTTTCCCAGCAAGCTTCAGATCCAGCATTTGAATTTTTGATTTTCCACATGGGTCAGGGTTACCCAGGGCTGAAGTCTCACCATCTGTTCAGAAAATACCAGCTTTAAGTGGCAAAAACTTTACATTTTTCACTTTTCAGACGGTGAGGGAGAGTGCAGCACCCTGTAGGCATGTATCCAAATCAAGTTTTTTCTCTCCCCAAAAAAATCTCATTCACTTTTGGAGCTGAGGTGAAACCAAAATCGTAAAGACAGATTTAGAGCGTGTTTACACAGACAGGGAGAGGAAACTTGACTCCAAGGTACTTTTAAAGTGGGTAAGTTACATTATGCTTAACATTCATCCCGAGAGAATTAAAGTAGGCATGGTTAACATGGCTTTTTGATTTTTTATTATTTTTATTATTTACTCTGTGAGTCTTTTAAGGCAATTACCCCTGTAAAACATAAGCCTGGGAAACAGTATATTCCTCCCTCTAGTGAGTACACACAGATTCCTGGTGATAATCTCCTCAATCTCCCTGGGTTTACCCACCATAGAATGACACTGAAAACCACAGCGAGCCAAGAAATCACCTGCCACAAACCCAGCCGGCTACTGCTACCCCTCATCAAGGCTTCCTGGTTTCAAAAAAGCTAAAAGGCAAAAATGTAACTCAGATTGTCTCTCACAGTAATGCAAAAATTTTAAATGTGTCAGTATTTGCCTAGAATGTTTGCCTCAAAAAAATAATTGAGCATTTTGCTAATAAACATACTGAAAAATGAAAGTAAGATAAAATACATCAAAATCAGAGAGAAAAGGCAGAATTAAGCAGATGATTTAAAATTTTTCTAATGGCTTTTTAATGTAAAATATGTAAAATATGTAAAAGATAAAAACATTTAAACAATAACCCTCTTTAAATGGTTATTTGAGTTTCTTGGCCCTCCTGAAATGATAATGTCCCCAGAAGCAGGGAACAACACAGACACAACACAAAGATCAGACATTTCACTCCCCATCCAATACTGAGTATTATATGTAGAGTAACAAGATGATTATGCGGGCAACACATAACAAAATGTGTACAATTTAATTAGATCAGTACATAAGAAGGGAGTTTTGTGGCAGTAGCAGAGCTGTTTCTGAGCTACCAACCTCAGAGGGGGGTTCGTACCATGGTCTTGCAGGACCCACACTTCAGAGGGATTTCGCCTCTGCAAACTCTGTTCACAGGTTCTTGCCTGTGAGTTCTGGAAAGTTCCAGCACAGGTTGTCAGAATGGTCTGTGTTGACACAGGGATAGCTGCTAAGTATTTGGCACATCAACTCTGGTTTTAGGTAAACATACAAACTAAAGAAAAAGGCACACTACACTAGCGTGTACTCACTAAGAAGCTATTGTAATTTAGTGGGAAGAAAATAATTCTTTACTATTCATGTGCCTAAGCCAAAAAATATGTATTTGGTATTGTAAATACATCTTCTGAAACAAGCAAATAAAGAATGCCTTCATCTGAAATCCACAATCACATTCCCCATCTGGGTGAATCCTGTGCCATCAGTCAGAGCCCTTTCTGACAAGTTCACCAGGCATTAGCACTTGGAAGAAAAATAAGCTTCCTTTTCCTCCATTATCTAATTGGTGTCTAAGCCACTCAGACTATGAGAAGAAGGGATGAGTAAACCAAGTGCACGGCTGCCTGCCTTCGCGTGCTAGGACAGCCTTCACATTTTCTGACATTTCAGATCTCATACAGTGACCAGAAGCCTCATAAAACTGTCTCCTGCTTTCTGCTCCCACCCATCTTCAGAGGGCAGCGCAGTCACTTCCCTCACAACCACACTCTGGGAACATTAATCTCCCAGCAAATGAATCCTTCTGCTACTGTCTCTGGCATCAGGAGTGGCTTGACCGCCAGCTGCAGCGCTGCGCAGGGCACAGTCCTGACACACAGCGCATTGTCCTTGCCACGTTATTCACTGGAAGAGAATGTACTTGAAAGATCTGCACAAACAGATCCCCGAGTTCACCTACAAGATTAAGAGTCTCAGTGTGTTTTTGAAAAAGAATGTAATTTTTACAGATTTCCACCATCCTTCTCTTTTCCTCAGTCTATTGTTTCAGTAAACAAACACTGCAAGACCTTATTCTAATGAACTCCCATAGTCCCCATTTAAACTGGGAATGACAATTATACATAATCTGAAGAAAATCCAGACCACATACGAAAAAGTGCCAAATTTGAAAATTATTTCACTAAAACTACTTCCTGTAAAATAGCTGTAGTAATTACATTTGAATTATATGTAAAAACAAATTCAGTTTCTTTATTTCTTGTTTACTTTAATTCAGTTCTAGAAGCCCTAGCTTGAGACTCATATTTATTCTTTTGGCATAATTCTGTAGCATAGCCTGCAGCTGAGACATAGTCCACAGGATAGTCTTGGCCTCTGGCTGTGAACTTCATTTGAAAAACATTAAGGGAGACCCTAAAGCTTCTGCTGCGAGCTGGGCTGGGACCATGCCATCATAAAGGTCTGATTTAGACTCAAAACCAGTGAGTTTTGCCTTTTCAGGGTGAAATCAAATGTAAAATTTATTCTTATTTGCTGTTTGGCAGCAATGATAAATTCAATTCTGTACTGAAACAAAAAGGACTACTGGGCTGAATTTACAAAGTAGAGTTTATGAGATGCTATACTTTTCATCTTGAAAACTGTAATTCCCTTCTGCAGCATGACTAGCTGTCATAAACCATGGACAGAAAGGCTTTTGAGTAAGGTGCAAAACAAAAGCTTCCGTTAACTTAATATTTAATGATCTCATTCATTAATAATTTTTTGCAAAGCTGAAGGAAAAGCAATTGTATTTTGTGATTAAGTTCCAAACTACACATTCACAGAAACACCCTGAACGAGCACAAGGTATTCTCTCACCTTTGCAATTCAAAACTGGGTTTGCATTCCTATATGGAACAAAATGCTTTATCAATAATTCAAGTAACAAAGTCTGCTGAGTATTAGCTTACAACTGGAAGAGTAAACAAGCACTGAAGCTTAGCAAAATTGATTGACACTACATTAGCAAGAGGATTCCATTCTACTGTATTATTGTGGCTTTATTTTAAGTGAGACATTATCTCACACAATGAGGTCCTAGAAATAAAGTGGTTACAAAGAATAGAGCTCACCATCTGTGTGGAAGGTTGTCAGATCACAACCCTGTGAGATCACAGACCACTATGAGACAAGAATAATTCCTATTAAACCCTTCATGAGAGAGACACAAAAAATCACGGAATTTGACCTTATGTGCTCTCCAGAATGAGCAGCCTCGCATAGCAGCACAATCCCTTTACACCTGAGGAATGTGGCATAATGAATGACTCAACTTCATGAAAGGAGTTAAAAGGCATTAAACAATTAAACACACGTATCCCAAAAAGACAGTCAAGGACTCAAAGTTTTGTTAATTACAAGAAAAAAAGGTGGACTGTGAAAAAGAAAAGTACATTCTTGATGAATGCACAAGAGAGCTTAAAGTACATCCTTGATGAATGCACGAGAGAGAGGTTTTGGAATCTAAAGCTTAAGAACTGAAACCAAAAGTGGAGAATCATTTGGATGCAGGGATAAAAAAATCAACACTAGTCTAGTCTGCTTTTCCGAGGACAGGGAAAGAAGACTGAGTCCTTTTCTTACAAAGTTTGATAACTTGACTGAGTGAAATAATCAAAAACTATGAGTTAGTGATCATGAATGAAGAAGACCAAATAACTCATATTCAATTCTCTATGAATTCCCGCATATCTACTGAAACCCCTTTGAGGGTTTTATTTACTTTATTATTCTGTCAAAAAACAATTGATACTGAGCAAGATTTTTGCAGTGCTTTGGGCTAATAACAGCTTGATCTGCTGTGGAAATGACACTCATGCTACCTTGAAAAATGTCTCTAGATCAATAAAAAAACCAACAAAACCAAAAAACCTTGTAGGTACAAGCTCCCCGGGAAAAAAAAATTGTCCACTCTTCGCTCTTCTCACTATAGTTTGAAAGACAGGATTTGGGAATCTGTTTTCTGTCTCTCCCAACTTCTCTTCAAAACTTCTTTGGACTTCCCTTCTCCATGGGGATTTTGAACTTATTCCTTCCTAAAAACAAAAAAGGAGCATGAAGAAGAGAAGCACAGTTGCATTGTATTGCAGGGCAGTAAAGAGAGGGGCTGCCATGCTGAAAGGCAAGAATCAATGCTTGCCATCTAACTGATGGCTGGTAGCAAGCAGAGCACATAAGTGGTCAGTAGTGAGCCCAATGTTGTTCAATGACTTCACTGACAGACTGGATGATGAGACAGAGTACATCCTCAGCAAATCCAAAGGTGACACTAAATTTGGCAGAATGGCTGACATGCTGAATGATGGAGCTTCAAACTAAAGAAACCTGACAACTGAATCAAAAGAAAATTCCTCTGGATCAACAAGGAGAAGGTCAAAGGTCTGCACCTAAAATGGGATGATGTCCTGCAGCAGCACCAGGTGGGAAGTTACTGTCTATGAGCACCCTGCAGGAAAGGACTTAGGGCAGAGGACACACCAAAATTGTACCAGCACTTGGCTCTCATTGCATGGAAAGCAGCCTGGCTGTCGACTGCACCGGGAGCAACGTGGAAAGTAGATGTAAGGATGCTTTTATTCTCCTCTGCTCAGCAAAGGTGAGGCCGCATCTGAAATACTCTTTCCACCTGCACATTTCCCAGTCCAACAGGGATATAATTTCTAATTTGAAACGGTTCAGAAGAGGGTTACCAGGATGGTCACAGGCCCAGAGCACATGACCTAGAAGGAGAGAGCAAGGTTTTTCAGTCCAGCAAAGGACAGGCTAAGGAGTGGTCTAGTAAAATCGTAAAACTATTTGCCGTATTGGCAGACACTACAACTGGGGCCAGTGAACACAAACTGCAGCTTGGTAAATTCAAGATAAACATTAGGGGGAAGCAGGTCATTAAGAGAGTAGTGCAGCTCTGAATTTAGCCACTCAAAGAAGCTACTGGATCTCCATCCTTGGAGGCTTTTGAGACATGGCCGATCTGTTTGTAGTACTGGCAACAATCCTACTTTGAGCAGGAGCCTGGATTAGATGGCTTCCAGAGGTCCCTTCCTACTAACATTTCTTTGATTTGATAGTCTCTGCGACATAGACATGCTGGCATATGGCAGAGATATTTAATCTATGAATTATTCACCCCCAGGGAAAGGAGCCAATGAGGTCTACATTTCAAAGCAGCATTTAGAGAAATACGTAGCATTCTCACTCTTGAGCTGCCACCTGGGAGTGGCACAGAGAAAAAAGTAGGACTGAAGGGGCAGCAGTGCCATGATTCAGACTGTGTGAGTACAAAGAATGGAAATCTCTAGGAGAAGAAACAGGGGAACAGAAGTCTAGGAAAAAAAGGGAAAAGATAAGAAGATAAGCCAGATGGAAGATTTGGAACTGTTGATGGAGGCAGATGGAGGAAAACCTCTGGAGATTCCTTCTGATCATGAGGACTCAGGCTAGGATAAGCAGCATAAAAGAGAAAGGCAGGATTTTCTATGCTGGGAAACAGAAATATAATGAGGTGGTAGGTTAAGGGGGAGACAGAAAAAATAAATAAGGACAAGCAGGGCAAGGTAAGTGCCAATTATATCTGGTGGTAATTAGGCAAAAGACATTCTACTTAAAGTAACGCATTTCCCTACAGAGCCCTAAGGAGAGTTCAAGACTCACAAGTTTCACTAATCTGCTGTGAGCAAGAATTTGTGTGAAGTAAAGTAGATAACTTGGACAGTGAAATCTGTGAGTGATTTCCAGAGAATGGAGAGAACTGGTTTAAGAGAGTGCCTGCCATAAAGAAAAAATTTATATGGCAAGACACAGATGGAAGCTGATGCTTAAAGACAGGATTTGTTTGTTCACCTTAAATGCTACTGCGGTCATAATCAATGAATCAATAGCTTTCAAAAAAGCTCAAAATAAACAAACAAAAACCCCAGAAGAAGCCAACACATAATTAATGTGTCAAAGCAGATATTGAGAAACAATTTTTACATTTTGTTAGTAATATATATCGACAGACACTGATGCAGAATTAATTAAGAGCTACTGCTGACTGCTAAATTACTTCTTCCTAAACTCCTAATTGATCAGTCAGAATTTCTAAGCAAGTTAATCAAAGAGAAAGAATTTATTTTGACTATTAAAATCATGCCTGTAGGAAAGGCCGCAGGAACTAATCTTTCCCATCGAAAGCTTTGCATATGAGACAGCCCAATTTAACTCAGCAACAGAGATTTTAGGGTGCATATTTGATCTAAATCTATGTATAGAACTGATTTTTTTTTAAATTCTAAAAGAAGACTGACTTAATCAATATGGCAAAAGAGTGGCTTTTTAGTGTGATTTTACTAAATACAGATTTTTTCCAGAGTAAGGTTTGCAGAAACTCTGCATTACCTTTTTTCGCTACAGAGTCTGAAGTCACATAGCGAGTTGACAAACTTAAGCTTCTCAAATTACTTTTGACACACAAGATTTAAGTGCTGTTGAGAAATTTACCACAGAATTTCCCCAAAAGTGCCTTTGCTATTTTCAGGGGCACAGTGCCATGTGCTAATGTGTTGTGAAGGTCTTTGATAATATGGCGTTGGAGACCTCTTTTTTCATTTTTTTTTCATTCTTCTGCTGTGATGAAATAAACCCTACAGATTTGGCTTTTATTTTTCCTTTTGTTGGGTTCCTTCAGCCTCACAGGAATTCCAGTAGCGGAGCATTGTGTCTGCAACTTTTCAATCATCTTTTTTTTTATCTGCCTCCTGTGTCCTTGAGCTGATGTGACGGTCTGAAGTCTAGAGAAGCTACACAAGAGGCAAGAAATGCAAAGGCCTGAATTAACATCAGATGACCTCTCATATGTCCAGTGATTTCCAATTAATTTTATTCTTCAATTCTGAAGGGCTTTTTTCACATTGCTTGGAACAGTGCTTTGGTGCCTATTCCTCTTTTTTGACAAGAAGTTTAAGGTAGTACCGAACTGAGGAATCTTAAACTTTTTGCTAATTTAAGAACTCATTTAATATTAACATTTCAGCCCCAAACACTAATTACTGCATACAATCACATCTTAACACCAAAGTTTTGAAAACTTGAGATGTTCATCTTGCAAAACAGCTGTTCTTGAGAGTTGCAGCGTGCATCTAGATGAGAGCCAGGACCATATATTCCCAGTTGTTTTGGTTCCAACTAAAACATAAATCTACAGAAACAGATCCTCATGCTGGAGGATCAGATATGAATTCAACCAAAAATATTCTAATGTAATTAGATTCGAGGGTTGAGTTGAGCTAGCATTAGGTATGGATCTGCAATGGCATTGATTCTTTACTGAATACAAATATTCCATTGCCATTTCAAACCAATTAGCACTGTCTGGCTCTAAATGCTGCCTGTTCTCTCCCCTCCTCTCGTTATATGCACTTTTGCTATTTTAGTTGACCTGAAATCCTGTCAGTTGAAAAACCTTGCTAAACAATTCGTGAGAAGATTAGGGTAGAGATTGTTCTTACTGCCCAGTCTTCTTCTCCAGACATATACTTCCATATAGCTGTCCATAAAGAATATTTTTATCACACTTCCTTCAAAATAAGCATTAGTGAGATAGGTAATATCACAAAATAAACAAGGGAAGCCAAGGTTTCTATAGCACAAACACAGAAACATAGCACAAAGGCCTTTGCAACTGTTAATAGATTCTCCTTTCTTGTGCTTTCCCACGTCTGGTATGAAAGAACCAGCAGCAACACATTATTATACCTCTTTGGGTTTGCTCAAATGCAGGTTGGCAAGACAAGAAACTTTTATTATTTTGTGTACAGACTGTAAATAGAACATCTGTCTTCCACACACAAAACCCATCAATGCTCCCTGTCTGAAGAGAGAGTCTGTGAAAATTGACAACTTGTCGAACTAATAAGATTGCTTCTGATTTTGCTGCCATCTCATGTACTCTCACAAAGCGAACTTTTTGTCTGCCTCTCCAGAACTAAGAAGTCCTTCCCCAGCATTCATACCAGAAATGTGCAACCAACTCATCCTGGCAGTGATTCTTTTCATTTCATTTCTCAGGTTTTTTTTGGGTTTTTTTTCTTTTCCTTCCTGGATTATAACAGATTCTTTAAAAAAAAAAACTACTAATCATTGGGTCTCAAATTCTTTATGTGTACACTCATAATTTCTGTACTGATTCATTCCTCTTTAATTTTAAATTCATGTATGCTTTCTAAAAGCAAACAGAGCTGGTAAATGATTGATATATATTAATCTGTAGACAAATGCTCAATCCTAAAGAGAATTTTACAGAATGAAAGCTATGCACTTGCAGCTTGACAATTTTTCTAACTCTCTGCATTTGTGGCAACAACAGGTTTTCAACATTATTCTGTATCCTCTATTCATAAAATTGTAAGAAATACTGAAAACATAAAATGAAGTTTACTCTTAAATTCAGAAACAGAGTATTTGCAGCTTTTTTGATTTGAGGATCCGATTCCTGATGCAGTAATAATAAATACAGAAAGACTTTCATGCAACTTTGAAAGTAGTAAGTCCTCTGCACACGGACTCTAAGATCCCCTGCAATTTATGGGTCAAGTCCTGAAAGTTCAATTAATTTCATTTGAACTTATCCTAATATTCATCAGCTGAAGATTGGCTCAGTAACCATATCCCTGAAGTGTGATCATGCTAACAATAACAGATCAGGCTTTAACAATGTCATAGACTCAGACACAAGCACTACACACTTTTCTAGCCACCAAGCAGACATCTCTCAGTGGCAAGACCAATTAAGCGGCAATGTAAACCTTACCACGTTAATTAAACATGAGAATTTACAAAGGACCTCCAGCAAGAGACTTGTATCTCTCAGAGCAGCTTTCTGAAAGAGTAGTGGAGAATGTAACACTTTTGGATACTTCCCAGAATATCTCCAAGCCGACAAATCCCTTTTCATCAGTTTTTTGGAATGCAAAGATCCGCCCCAAAAGGAGGAGCTGGTCCAGGCTGCCTGTTGTTCGGCATTTCCTTTTCAGTCCTGCTGCTCCCTGGAAAGGCTCACACAGCCAGTCACATAAGGTAAAACTGCACATCCCACACCAGGTTCCTAACCAGATCCATCATTCCTACACGGAGCTGTATCATTATCCCAGGAAGGGGCCCTTGTGCAGAGAGTACCATAGCCTGTGTGTGTTTTTTGAGCTCTCTCCAGTGAGACAAGTACCATCTAGCAGAGTTTAACTCTGCCATTTTTGTTGAGAACCTGTAATTATCTTCCGAAGGCAACGCTTCAGTCTGTTTAACTGATGAAAGGACAAAGACTCTCAGTGGCACAAAGTGACACGTCACAGACAGCAAGGGGAATATCTCATCAGGGCTGATTCACATAAAGACACAGCATTTTAATGGCGTTTGCTCAGGACTGAAGTTTAATGCTCCTCTGCAACTCCGGCTCTGTACACGTATTTCACTTGTTTAATCAGTTCTACTCTACTCACTCTTTTAATATACACCTAAATGTCCAAGGCAAGTCTGACTTTTTATCATGCTATAGGAACCTTTACTGCTCCAGACCCACTGGACTGTTCTTACCATTAGCAGTGGGAACTGTAGATGAAAGGTGAAGTCTATAGGAGATTAATATTTATCAGGATCATCCTTATTAATAGAAAATCGCAATACCAATTCCAGGAACACAGAACAGTACATTCTCTGTCTTATGATGGGAAATAAATTCTATCAGGTTTATAGGTCTTTCACTTTGAGAATAAAGATACTGGTTTAGAGACTACTGAAAAAGAGCTACTTCCTCCAACAGAAAGTGTTTTGAACCCTACAGCCATACCATGGTACACTATGACAGCATTATTGAGGCTAGAATAAGAGAAGGTAAAAGCAGTGTGGCCAGCAGTCAAGAGAGGTGATTCTTCCCCTCTATTTCCCTCTGCAGACACTCCAACTGGAGTGCTGTGTCCAGCTGTGCGGCCCACAACATAAGAATGATGTGGAGCAGTTGGAGTGGGTCCAGAGGAGGGTCACGAAAATGATCAGAGGGCTGAAGCACCACTCCTATGAGGAAAAGCTGAGAGGGTTGTGGTTGTTCAGCCCAGAGAAGAGAAGACTCTGGGGACATCATATTGTGATCTTTCAGTACTTAAACATAGAAAAACAGTAATTAAACATGGAGAGAAGGTTTATAGCAGGGCATGTTGCAATTAGACAAAGAGGTAATGGTCTAAAACTAAAAGAGGGTAGATTTAGACTAGATATAAGAAAGAAAACATCTACAGTGATGGCAGTAAAACACGAGCACAGGTTGCCCAGACAGGTGCTGGATGGCTTAACCCTAGGACATTCAAGGTCAGGTTGGACAGGGCTCTGAGCAACCTGATCTAGTTGAAGATGTCCCTGCCCATTGCAAAGGGCTTGGACTGGATGACCTCTAAAGGTCCCTTCCAACCTAAATTACTCTATGGTTCCATACTCCTATGATAAAATAGGGTTTGCTCTAAAAATAAAAAAACCTCTGGAATTTCCTCAGGTGGCATCTAGTCAGACTGCACACGAGGACCAAACCAATACAGTGGGTTTAGAAGATACAACATGAGCACATGCCCAACACAGCAGTCTAAACAAATCAGTCACATTTTTGTCATTGTTCCTTTGCCAAGACCCCCACTCTGACACCTCATATTTCACCCTTGATAAAGCAGTATCCACTGCATTAAAAAGCAGTACCAAACAGACAAGGCAAGTTCCCATAGTCCTAAAAAAAATAAAATATGACTCTCAGTGCCTGATAAATCATCCCTTTCCCCATAAACTCTCATGAGGAGTTTTAGTATGGAAAGACACTTAGGCTTACCTGCTGGCTCGTCTATTGTTCCTATAACCTCTCCTCTATGTGGACAAAGAAAAGAAGCAGAAACTAGAATCAGTTCCTAAACTTTTGGGCTGCAGTAGTGTCCCATCAATACCTCCCCATCTTTCTGATTTACAGTCTGCTAATAGAGGAGAGAATGCATAAAGGGAGGACACAAAAAGGGAACATGATATTCATCTCACCATGGATCTACACTTGAGGCAGTCCTGACTTTATCTCCTCTATAGGTAAGTATCTAACCTGGACCAAATGTATCATATTCTAGGAAAGGCTACCTCTCTCTACTGCTTGCAAAGTGTGTGTATACAGCTAGCTCACAAGTAGACAACTATATAACAGAAACCAGAATTTCTTCACAAGAAAGTGTAAGCAAACAGTCCCAACCTCCCTAAGAAATGAGGCTCTGCTTTGGCACACGCACTTTAAATCCTGGACCATACGGAGAAGGGTCATTCAGTTAACCATAAAGAAAACACTGAAGCACAAATCTCACTATATGGGCATTAAATGGACATTAAAACAGGATATATATAAATTCCTTGCTGGAATTTCCACTAACAACCTTTTCTGGTTTGTGTCTTCGTAATACTGCTAACACATTTCTGTGTTTCCGTATTTTAAATTTTCTGACAGATTTTTAAGTTCAGCTCTGAACTGAGCAAGACCTTTTGTTTCCCTGAATTCAGAAAAAAAACCAAACCAAACCAAACCAAACCAAAATAAAACAAAAAGAAGGAATGAAAAAACGCAAGAAATGAGCTGGAGTAATTATGTTTCTCTACAATACATTCTCCCTTGAGGGACCAATATGCCCACTCTTATGAAATACCAAATCACAGTAACATTTCAGTAGGAACTGAAGTCTTACAGCATCAGTCCTCGCTTCAGAAATCAATAAGAAACTATGATGTTTAATATTTTATTGCTTTTTCTAGCAGTGACTTTCTCCAGTTTGAATGAGTTACTAGCTTTTAGTAAATCACAAAATCCAGATAAGCCAAGACAGGATTTAAAGGATTATTTTGGTTTCTGGTATCACAGCCTTCATCTAAGTTGCAGTAGAGAAGAGTATATCAAAGTCCTGCCTAGTAGATGACAAATAAGACTTCCAGTTCTTACCAGTTCTTACCTCTTCAAAATATCCTTCCTCTTCAAAAATATGTTTACTGAAAGAAAGAGCTTGCTGCGTGTTTGATGTCTGCTGTTAAAGGGATCAAAAACTATTTAACGTGCTAAAGGCTCATTCACTGTTAAAGTTAATGAGATTTACTGTTCCATCAACTAAGTACCACCATGCCGCTCCTTCTGAATGACAGATTAAGGTTTTGGTCTGTATTCAGAATATACTCAGTTAGATTTAGTGTTTAGTCTTATCAAATTATGGTGAATTAAATAAAAAATCCATAACCTACAGGGTATAAAACTGAGTTTATTCCTCAATTTCTAACCAAGAAACACCAACACAGAGAATATCTACTCTATCCAACAGAAACCACATAATTCCCTTATCCATCGTCAATCTTCCTCCATGAAGATTACATCAGTCAAGTCAACCAGCATATCATGGCGGCCCCTGTCTTTCTGATGTGCAAAGCAGTTTTTTCAGGCACCAGTTTGTCAGTACCAGATCTTCAACTGTTTGCTGTTCTGCATTCTCTGATCTGCAATTTTCAGAAATCTCTTGGTTGCTAATCTGTAGGTAAACCACCACCAATTCTCCCCCATGCCACAAAGAAATTACTTTATAGTCTGTTCTCACCCACCTCAAGCCCATCTCACTAAGGTTTTTGTACACAGCCCCAGGTCGGCTTTCTTTCTAAGTTCAAGATCCCAAAGCTATTCATAAAATCTTTATGCCTGCAATCAAAAGTTAATAAAGAATCATTTACTGATCAGTTATAAAAGACAGAGCATGACAATCAAGAGAAGTATGAACATGGACAAAATAATCAATTTCTATGTGTTTTCTTCTTTTTCTTTCATCTTTTTGGATTGATCTTTCCTGTTTCAAGTCTCATCTTGCTCGCCTTGCACACCAATTAACTGTTGTTTCTACCCAAATCCACCACTGCTGCCAAACTCCTCTTGTAGTTTCTTCTTTGTTTTCAGTCCATGTTTCTGGCTTCTCTTCTGCTTATTTTCTCTACCTTTCTGGTAGTTTGCAGACCCTTGAGACAAATTTTAATTATATTTAATTTGAGATTGATAATAAAACCACTGTTGTGTAAGAGTCAGGTGTTCTGCCATTCTGACAGAGGATTCTCTATTTACTTAACTCCTATATTAATAAAATAAATTTCTTATGTGACTTTTACTTTTGAAAAAAAAAGGGCTACAGGTTGAATTCCTCTACAGAACAAAAGAACACAGCATGATACTTTTCTGTAATTTCCTTAATTAGCATCTTACTGTTGTTTCAATTGTCTGAATGCACTTCATCCTTTTAATGATAATGCTGCTCCTTGACTTCCATGAACAGAAGGTAAACAGATTACCTGAAGGTCTCTGGTGTTGTTGTAAAAGTCTGTTTTATTCCCAGGATGCAGATCTTTGCTTCAATTAAACAACATTCAAGGTTTTTACTTTTATATAAGATTGCCAAAAGTGGGCATGAATTCCTGCAGTGATAACAACTTTGGGTTGTTTTTTATTTTTAATCAATTAACAGCTTGTAATATTAGGGGCCTTCAGAAACCCCAGAAATCATTTACAGGAGTGAAAAGTATTGTTCCTCTTCAATAATACCTCATTGTATAAGCTCATATTAGACACACACAAAAAAATATAATACATGTGCGCATTTAGGGAAACATGCCATTTCCCTTTCTATTCCCTAAAATAAAGAGAAACATCCAAATGACAATATTAGCTAATTTTCCCCATACCCACTCTCTAAAGTTATTTTGAGCAATCTGAAAAATACAAATGGTATAGGACAGAAATACAGTCCTCAGGCTGGATAATATCCATTTGAGTGTGGTCAGAGCCACTATAGGATAAAAAAACACCCAAAAAACTCCTCCAAGACAGAGGAGAAAAAGAAAGAAAAACAAAGAGAAAACAAACGAGGGGAAAAAATGGCTAGAAATATTTGCTGTGCTCTGATTTTGAACCTGGAGATCAATCCTACCTCCTGTCCCTCCAAACAAGGATGGCTTGATGTCCCTTAGGCTAATTTGGGACAATCTGAACAACCTAAAGGTGCCTCTCCTCATGGGGAGAGAGCGGTGACAGCGTGGCTAACTGGGAGGGAGAAGGGCAAAAATATCAAAATGTCAACTAATTTACAACTCATTTGCTACTTACTAGGCCTCTCCTTTACACACTTTATTTTTTCTTTTTCACTAAAATATCACCTTTATCTGAGGACACCCACAATAAGCATGAATACATCTTTTAGCTTCCAGAACGTGGCCTCAGGAGCAAGTCCCAGGGTCTGACATGCACATCAATTAGTGTATGGCTGTGCAGCCTTCTCTGATTTCCCGCGTCCCTGCCTTAGCTAGGTTGTCCGTGGTACATTTAAAGAGCCTAATTTGCTATTAGCTAAGTTCCCACACAGCAGGCAGATCCAGACAAGATTTTCTTTTTTGGTTGTTGTTCAGTATGAAGCAGTTGTTACTGTGTTTGCCCCATGGATGTTTTCATCCATTCCAGTTCACATAGCTGAAATCCCTGCTGAACACTCCTTGTTTGTGTTTCTGTGTGCGTTTGCTGCCTTTTCAGACCAGAACATTTGTTCAAGATGATTCCCTGCACCATCCACATGGTGGATTGCATGGTTCAGGAGGGTTTGAAAACCAAAATCCTCATCAGGAGGTAGTGTGGCCCCTCAAATGGTAATACATGCCACAGGTAGTACCAGTGTATTACAGTACATCCAATGGATCCATACACTTAATTAACATGCAATTGCAAATTGCTGCAAACCGTTATTATTTTCAAAATGGGAATAAGCTCTCCCTGTTTTGTGACCACAACTTCTTCCTGGGAAGTATCTTGGGTCGGATTTTCAAGATTAGTGATTCTGAAGATTAACATTTGGTGATATATATACAAATGTAAGAAGAGCTTGGATGCCATTCTCCAACTGAAAAGGAGGACACTCAGGGTCTAATTGTCTTCAGTACTTTAAAAATCCCATTCTGTAACTTCTTGCATATGTGACTGTTTCATCTTGGGAAACGGCTTTTGGCCCTTCTTTTTAGCCTCTGCAGGTGAACACTCGTCCATGAAAATCTCTTAAAAACAGTGTGTAGGGGATTGTCAAATAAAATCCATATTACTTGACCTAGTGGAATGTGTCCCTGCCCACGGCAGGCAGTTTGGAACTGGATGATCTTTAAGGTCCCTTCCAACCCAAACCATTCCATGACATATTGTATGACTTTTGCAGCTTACAAAGAAGATAACTGAGCTATCTTTTTCAGTCTTCTAAATTCATCTCAAATGGTTGATTTCATATAAATACATACTAAAAAAACCTCCCAAGAAGTCCAAAGATGTTGTCATAAAAATGCCTTGAGCCAGACCTTCACATAAGGAGCACATTCAAGTTAAGCCAGTAACAGGTGAAAAATCTGTAATTGGCACCATCTTTATTGGTCAATAGGGGAGGACACAAGAGAATGCTTCCTTTGGTTCTGCGAGTGACAGACTTGATCTCTGATGGGCAGGACTTTACAGCTTTCACTCTCAACTGATAGGGCAAAATATAATTCTGGAAAACCTACTGAGCACAGAGAGGTTATACAGATGCAAATGATGACCGCTACCTATCAAGATGCAGATGAAAACTAATGCTGGGTTGTAAATGTTCGACGATTTGGAAAATGCATGAAATAAATGAAAGAATTTGTATTTATACTTGAACATATGAGCTTGCACTTTTAAAAGAGAGTAAGGGTTTGTAAGGGGTGCAAAAGGATTGCAGGTCACAGCCAGCATTAAAAAAAAATAATTCACAAGGTAGATGAGTAAGAAGGAGCCAAGCTGTGAAGAAATTTAAAAGGATCATACATTTTCCTCTGCTGCAAAAGAGGAAATGGCACCAAAATGACTGAAAGAGAGTGAAATGAATCTTCCACTCCATTGTGGCAGAGCCTATTTTCCACAGGCACAGAGGCAGCCTACACTCCTACCTTAGATTACACAACTTTCTCTTATGAAGCTTAATGTAACCAAAATGAATCATGCAACACGATTTTTTTATCATTTTGTATTTAGCATTTAAGAGACAGCAAAAACATAGTGACCTCAAGGATAGCTTATGGGAGTGCTGTAAAAATGAACCTGTAACTGGCATGTCCTGTGTCAGGGATTTATACGTTCTTGCATGATGCTCTAAAATGTATTGCAGAGGCAATAGATGCATCACACTTGGACTCCACTAGATAGCAATGGTTCAGCAGCAGCACAAGTACTGACACAGGTGGCATATCAGGACTCATTCTGAGAAATGTGAGAAATTGAAAAGTATCTGTAATCTTCCTCTCTGTCAGATTATCTGAGTCCCCTATCTTCAATATGCTGTGGGCTGCTGTGAAATGCTTCCTCACAAAACTGCTCATGGGGCTAAGAAAGAGGCTAGAGACAGCTTCTAAGCAGTTGCCAAGCCTTTGCCAATGGAATTTATTTGGTGATCACAGAAGTTTTCCAATGTCTTTTACTGTAGTGCTCCATTTTTATCGCGGCACTTACAACTGCTGATAAAAAAATAGCTTGGGAAAATATCAGAGCCAGACTTCTATGTCTATGTAATGATTGTCACTGCAGATCAAAAGAAGTTTAACTTCAATACTTCTTAAACTTTGCATTCTATGTATATTTTTTTTACTAGCATTTTCCCTTGCATTAAGTGCCTTACGAAGTTAGCAATATTACTATTTTTTTTTTTAATTCATAACATAGGAGACTTTGACAGATGCAAAAGTCCATCTGGTATATGTTGTTACATATCATTGCTCCATGGAAATACTCTGCTTAGAGGAAACAAATGAAAACTTGCTTCCATCAACATCTATTACCTTCTCCACTCACCTGCCTGACCCTTACCAAAATACATCAAAAATGCACTAGAAAACTTTTCTGAGACTAGATGCAATTTGAAAGGACAGGAGTTTACCCTGATATGGTAAAAGAACTTCTAATTATACAGTTGTTTACTATCATTAATCTAATTCTGTAGCTTTTAAGCTGACCAATGGTCATCAGTAAAGAAAATATCAGCAGTTTAATGTTTGTGTGAACATACTAGGTATCAGAGAGCATAGAAACAAATGTAGGACAGACTTTTCTAGGCACTGAGGCCACTGAAAATATATTCCGTTGAAGCGGTAGCAGCATACAAGTAGGAACAATGTCCAAGTCACTGCACAAGAGTAACTTGACACACAGAGATCTCAATGGAACTGCGGGAAGAAAAGCTCCCCTGCTGAACAGAACATAGCTCACAGCTAAATAATAAATCAGAGCATGTAGTCAAGCATTCTGCAAAAGCACATCTTGTTCCCACATCTCTGCCACCTTTGTGTCCTTCCTGGAAACTCTAATCCATGGCCAGTAGTTGACACAGATGTAGTTGCAGCTGAGACCACAATGAAGATGTCTTAACAAATTTCAATTAAACAGCATAACCAAGAATTTTACTAATAATTTATGAAACTATGCACAGTGTTACTACAGTGTTACTGGGACCAAAAAAAACTTCCCACCAACCAGACAAAAACAAGCACAGCATTGTGTTGTGATGAAGCTAAGAGAAGCACAAAGATGATGAGCTTTTTTATAGCAACTTTTGCAAGCCTCCAAAGCTCAAACCTGCTCTAAAGAATGGGAGTGTGTCACAGCACCAAGCCTGGTAGAGTTCAAGAAGCATTTGAATACTCTAAGGCATGTGGTGTGACTCTTGGGGATAGCCCTGTGCAGGGCCAGGAGCTGGACTCGATGTTCCTTGTGGGTCCCTTCCAGCTCAGTTGATTGTGTGATTCTGTAATATATTTAAAAATTCTGAGCCACTTGTTCAGTTTAGATCCAGACAATATGACAAGACTATAGCAGCACTAGTTCCATTCCATATAAACTCCTTTGATATCACTTTAGAAAAACTGACTGCATCAAGGACATGTCATACCCACACTCTTCCCTTATCCTGAGAGTGAAATTTTATACTAATAGTATATAGGCAATTCTGAATAGGACCAATATTTAGATACAAAATATCCCCACCAGCTTTCGAGATCACAAAGTTGAAAAATACCAAACCCTAAATACTAAGACCAAAGGGGTCTCCAACATGAACAGATTTTGCAGAAGCTTGAAGTAAATTTCATAATGGTCAATAAACAAGGTGAATATGCATAAAGTAATCCTAAGCAGGAAATACTCAAATTGTTTGCAGATCTACATGTTTAGAAATATTGTGCCCATTTAACAGAAAATTTCAGTGAGAAGCTAACAGAAGCTCTAAGTCTAGAATAAACCAGACGATGGACTGTTTCCTTGCACCATATGAACATAATTGTATTTCGTGCTTCCATTATGCTTATTATTATATTCACTATTACAACTTTTTTTTTCCAAGTCACACCATAGACTTTGATTCAAGGAAAAAAATGTCAGTAATACTGTTACATGCTTAACACTAAATCAATACTTTATTCAGAACAAAATCAGGAACATAGCCTGCAGCCATAAACTTTGCCTACAATACAGCAATAATTACCTATGCAAATACATATATTATGTGAATGTATTGCAAATACAGAAAGCTCTTTTATGAAATATTAGAACAGCATAGGAACAGTTGAAAGAAAAATGTGCTTCATTAAAAAGTTAAAACCATGAAATCAAAAAGCTAAAGCACCTTATAGTAGTACCTATGCTCCATTTGCCCAGCTACAAGGGCACATGGTTACAGTTATGCTACACCACATTTACACTTTGTAACATTAATTTTTCCTCATTTTCATTCTCTGTAATCACCTCTTTACCATATTCTTAGTAAATGAAAAGTCTGGCTTTAGAAAATGAAAGCATAAAAATAAGATGCATATTGAAAATGAAAGAGTTGATGTTGTGATATACAGAGAAAAAACAGAAGATATAGAAAACAATAATTGAGGGTAAAATTACACTACCTAGATTTTTACTTTGGGAGAAAAAAATCCCAATAAATTCTTAAAGGAAACTTTTTCAGATTATAACCTTAAATTTGAAGTTGTTTTACTTTCATTACATGTATATATTTATACCTAATATTATGTTACATTTAGATATGATGCCATCTTTTTACATGGAACTGAAGCCCATGAAATGTATAATGAGATGAAATTCTGTCCCTAGATTTGCAAAATGCCGTGCACTAGTCCTTTGAATTCCATTCCCCTCCACTGGTTATGAAAGGAATATCCTTAAGATGCATGCAGGCACTGGGGAGGGAAGCAGGGGAAGGAAGGATAGTTGAGGGGCCAGAAGTGAAGGACATCTCTGTTGACCCAGTGGGAAGTCTGGCATGTCATTAATGCTTGTGGAAGAGAAGAGGGATTGGAAATGCTGAGGAAATGCCTGGTGGGATCACAGGGTTTACACACGTCAGTATATTCTATGTTGTTAAAGGCTGATTCTATTTGAAACCGACCTGAAAAAACTCACCCTTAGGATTTCAACTCAATCTGCTTTTATCACCTTGGGAACAGGTAAACATGCTCCTCCAGCATTTTCTGTTCACTCACATTAATTTTTTTAAAGACCTGGTAAAACTTAAATACACCCTGACAACTNGAGAAAAAAAGAAGTGGCACAACAAACATCAACGGGGATTGCTCACTGCCTGCTCAGCAGTGAGAGCGTTACAGCCGCCCACTCCTGCACCATCCGCCCAAACACATCCAGCAAAAACAAAATCACTGCTCCACCGTCTCTGACTCAGACAAGGCACTCGGGGAATAGCCGCTGAATTTAGCAGCAGAGCCTGTCTGTTTAGTACTTTCCACTGGACTGAGCATTAGTGAGTCACTGCTGCTGTAACTCAAACCAACTTGGAGATGGAAGAACGAGCAGAGGAGCAGGAACATGGCCATTGCCAGCGTGCAAGTAGCAAGTGAAGCTGAAGGATTATGTAAGGGGTTTCTGTACAAGAGGGCAAGACCTAAAGGAACTTCATGACCTTTTTGGTTTTGGCAAGCATTCCCTGCTAGCTTCTTGGTGGGGGAAAAATCCCCTTCATAATGAAGTGCAACCTGCTGACATCTGCAACAGGTTGCACCAAAAAAATAAAGAAATACCCTTGAAACATGACCACTGATGAATTTCAGGTTTGTTAACTAAATATTAAGAAATATTTATAATTCTTTTCCTTAGAAATGTCAGAGCTAGATGTAATGAAGGTGTTAATGGAAGAATCTAGAGGGGAACACCACTGTCCCATCCTCATATGACCTGCCAAACTCCAGGACTGAACCCAGATGCCCTCACTCTTCTTCACACTGCTCTTGTAAGCCCACCACTGCACAGAAACATTTTCCCTGCACTAATTCAAGAGGACACAAATCAAGAACTTCCTATCTTTGGTCTGAAGATGATTTCAGAATTCACAGAATCAGGAGTGTGCATTATGAACTGAGGATCAAGGAAATGTACAAATTCTGTTGTTCTTTTTTGTTCTGATGTTTAAAGGGAAAAAAATCTAATTACTTCATCAATTATTTTAACACCACATGAAAAGGAGCAATATATGAACAATCAGATTTTCCATAATTATACCTGTCATATTTGCATAGAACAAAATTTATTGCCTAGGGGCAGTTTTAATTACAATCAAATGGAGGGTGATTGAAGTTTTAATAAGAAATAGTGAATTGAAAATAAATTAAATCCCCAAACAATTCTATAAAAAAGCAGTATTTGTGTCAGAGTATATTGAACCTAAAGACTGGCAGAACTTCTCTTGTTATTAAAAAAGAAAGGCTTGAAATAGGCTAATGATGTCACTGTTAACTAAACATAGGCAAAGTGATACAACCTCAGACAAAGTATTTCTTTCAGCTTGTAAGGAATGAAATGGACATCCGCAAGACAAGAAAAAGAAGCAAACACACCAACCAAAACACCCTAAACACCACCAGAAATTCAATTTGTTTTTTTATGCAAGACACAGACCATAAAAGAACTATTATACAAAATTAAAAAATGTGTATTTTCTCATAACTGAACTACATATAACCACACTTTGGTTTTTTGTTATGTTCTGTAATCACTTAACAGCAGTGGCTTCTAAATAATTTCTGTTTGTAATTGATTTTCCAAATCAATATTGAATTTTAAAAAATTTTAAAAATTAATATTAGATAAAATTTAATTTCTTTGGCAGTCACAATCTAATGAGCTGGACTCGATGTTCCTTGGGGATTCATTCCCCTCCCTTGAGAACTAGTGCTCTACACCTTCCTCTGATGGTGGTTTTGTTTGACAACGATCATGTCCATCAACTTAAAATAAGAAACTGACTTTGTGTTTGCAAAATATTAGCAGAATTTTGTAAATACAGTGTGGAAGGTATAAAAGACATAATTGATAAAGGGAAAGAATAAAATAATATTTTTTAAAAAATAGAAATTAAGAGATCAGAACAAAACTAAGGAGAAGGTAGCCTAAAAACAATTTACTTGGGGAAAACCTAACATCAAAGGCCCAAAGAATCTGAGCAGAGATTCTACCACCCTAGGTAATGTATGCCTGACTTTCAGGAAACAGCAGAAGTGCAAGAGCAGTTACTTATGCTCCAAATACCCATCTGCAGTGCCTAACACTGAGGTGCTCTGCCTCACACGCCTCCTGACCCACTGCCACACTTCTTTGAAGTGTCTTGCAATATAAAGAAGATGGTGATGATGTTTGAAATAATACAAGACCAATGGGAAAATATTTTACTCTCATAACTGAGTGCTATGGAAGCTAAGATCCAAGCCCTCCTGTGCTACCCTGCCTCCTAGTTCTGTCAATCCTCCGTTCCTCACACCGGCTCAGCACTGGTAGGATGAAAGAATAAACAAGGACAAGTGGGGAATTTTCATTCTGTCTAGCTTGCAATTAAGTCATCAGAGAAGACTTTTAGGAAGTAGGAGACAAACATAAATTATCTTAGACTGAAGACAAATTTCATCTCAGATCCCTGATTTCTTAGACAGCCATTTGAGTTATGGAATCCTCTTTCAAACATATAAAAAAGAAAAACTACCAAAAAAACTTCTAACCAAAACAACAACAAAACAAAACACACACAAGGTCTCTGTAGCTACCAATTATAAGTAGAAGATTTCAGTCTCTGATCCTAAAGAAATTAAAGTGTCATCTTGCAATACTGACCCAAATGCAATGCTCCAGACAGAGGATTTCAGTTTCATCTATGTAAGACATCTTGTGCTTAGCACATATATATCTGTCCTTCAGCTGTGCTCCTCATATGTCCAAATGCCAAAGGTGGAATTTGGACCTAGGTGACTCCACGAGGACAGTCAGCTGTGTTAAAATGAAGCATCCATGAGAGACTTTTCCGTCTTTGGAGCTCGCGCAGAGAGTCTCCTATCCCACTGTGCAGTAGGAAGAGACAAGTAAACACATTTATAGAGAGGCCAATGAGCACCCCTTCTACCTCCATGTGAATTCATAAATCAAATCCAAATATATAATAAATCTGATCCCTTTAGGAATCTAGTTGAAGAGCATTGATTTGTATCTGTTAAGCAGCTTCATAAAAGGGAGTGAAAAATATTCCTGGATAGTCCTTGGACTTTGAAGAAACCATATCTTCCTCTCATTGACATATCATAAAATGTGTCATCACCTTGTTTCTTGAAGCTTCCCCATCAAAGGGAATCTTTTAATCCAGCAAAAGGATTAACATGTGGAGTACCTCAGCCTCTACTGATTAATAAAGCTTTTTGAAGGTGAACACTTGTTTATCAGCAAATTCACAGTTGGATCACAGAAAATTAGACTGAGAAAATAGCAAAAAATGGTTTATGCTTTCCTTCAGCATATTCTGCTTTCTAAGTCTTGCCAGTGAGACTTCTGGTACAAAGAACTTGCTGCGTTCCTGTGGAACTTTGCCTTTTGTACTAACAAGTACATCAAAAGTCAATGTTGCAAAGAAAGCTGACAGGAGCTCTCTTAAGGAAAGGTTTAACATTGAAATTTCACTATGAAGCCCAAAAGGTGTGACGGAGGTGACAGGTGGACACCTTAAACTGATAAGGAAGAAAAGCATGAAAGAAAGATGCCAGGTGAACGCACTCCCTGAAACTGCTTCATACTGTCATGAAGTTCAGTATTTCTTCCTAACTAACTCTGCAGCAAGCTGTTTCCAAGGATTGGGAACAGCTGATCTGATCCCTTTAAAGCTTACTTGGAAGAGCCCCAGATTTACCTGCACTCCTTCCTGAGGGGTCCAATTAACCGCATGCCTGAAATACTGGCACGGAGTGTGCTACCAAAATGCTTGAAGAAAATCTTAAATATTCCAGGAAATTTGTTACACTACTGAACACATACTGTTATCCAGACCTAACAGTGCATTTAAGGATACTGCAGCTACAGAATAAGCATTATGGCCATGCTGTAGATAGGTGCCATAACACTCAGAAAACACCACCCTTTACAAAATGGAAAAAAAAAAATTAGGAAGCCTGTTTGCAAGAACATACTGTTCAACTACTCATTCTTGAATGCTAATTTATTAAATTATATGACCAGCAACCAACCCAAAAGTGGGGATTTACCTTTTGCTTGTGCAAAAGATAGATTCTGATGCCTGTTATGCAATTCAATAGTTTTTTATTGGAGTAAGAGTTCAATCGAAGTTGAAAGTCTGATGCTTTTACATACTTCATCAGTCAAAACCGGCATTTCTAAATTTAATCTTACTCTGGCGCCACAGTAACAATTATTGCACTCAGCTCAATCTCACTGAAAATTTGATCAAGAAAAAGGCGGGAAAAAACATCTGAGCATTTTATCATGACATATAAATAACAATTAGGAAGGGTTCCATTTTAAACATATAGCTTTAATTCTCCATTTGTGCTTTAATTCTGCCCTCTGAAGTGAAAATTGAACTGAATTACAATGCAAACATTTTGAGAACTTATTAAAACTCTCTAACCCAGGAAAGTACAGATTTCATAGCCTATTTAAAAAACACTAACTCAGACACAGGTACCCCGGAAAGTATTTAAAGTCGAATGGGGTAAACAATTCAATATGAGTTAGTGTGATGCTGCAGCAACACAATCTAATCTAAAATTTTAATATGGAGAATGTGGAAAAAGACAAGAAAAAGGTACAAAGGATTCCACTGAGACAAATACTGGAATCATGCATACAGTCAGGTATTAATGCTCTTAAAGCAAAGATTCTGAAAGACAAAAGAAGACTAAGAGTCCAAAATTTAACCCAGTCTTGGGGAAAAAAAAAGCCTCACAAAGGCACAATGCAGGGTTGGGGTTGTGTACAATACACAACTATTGTACTACAGTTTATGTATAATGTGGGTGTGCAATTTTCCATCTCTGAAAACAACACTTACATGTTGTTCTTCTCCATAATGTTTAACAGAGCTTTCAGCAAATGAGTGGAATTTTCATTTCACAGAGGATTTTTAAATTTTTTAATTTAATTTTATTGTGCTTGAAACCTTAAGTGTAGTGACTGAAGAAAAAATAAGGAGTCTTGAGAGGATTGACTAAACAGCACAAGGGTATGGAAGCCAACACTTGCAAATTAAACTACTACTATGAAATATTATTTTTTGAAAAGTGTGGTGTACCATAGAAAATCATTCTTCTGTAAAATTTTCAACTAGCCACAGAGAAAACAGTTTTACACACAAACACACACACACACACACACACACACACACACACACGCACATGCACACAAAAAGCATCAATGTGTTTCTTGGGCATGATCTGAATGGAAGTCATCAGACCAAGAAATAAGGAAGAAAATAGTTCTCTTTGCCTATCTGGCAGAGGCTTATGCAAGGAAAAAAAAATAACTTCAGGAGAGGAAGCTGCCTGAGGGTAAGAAATCTAGCAAAGCCCTTGAGACAAAAACTGGAACTAATCCAAGAAAAAGAACTACAGATGTTTGGGTTGCATTGGGTTTTTTTTAAATATTGAACTTCCAAAGCTGAAAAAGTAACTTTAAAACCAAAAGAAACCAAGACTTATCTGAGCAGTATTTCACCTTTCACAACTGCTAAGTCAAATCCCCAGCTTAGGGTGATGCCGGCATTAATGAGGCCATGCGCTTGCAGAACATCTTTCACAAATTAAATTTCAGTATCCATAAAGCTAGACAAAGAGACCTGCTTGTAACAAACCCATGAGGAATCTCTCACAGGGAGTAAAAAAAAATCTGCAAAAAAACTCCTGCAAAATTAAGCATGGCCATTTACTTTTTAAGTGAATCTGCTCAAATATATAAAGGGATCTAAATGGGAAAGAACTGCTACAGCTATCAGTGGTCCTTATTTTTCTCCATATGAAATGTGAATGCAACAAAACTATGCTAACAGTGACGATTTACTGTGTAAGGAAAAAGAAATGTCAAATTGTGAAGTGATCATCAAATTATTTGCCACAAGCTCTTTTCAGCTTTCTTTGTCTCAGCCACAGTTAAAGCTCCAAGTGCTGCTCCAAGTGCTGGCAGGATGGAGATTCAGCAGGTGTCTCTCTAAGCTCGCAGACGTGATGCCATTGCAGCACCATGTACAGTTCAGGGCCACAGAAATCAAAATGATGACTGTGGCTATCTATGAGGACATGGCAAGTTGGAGGGATGACCCCTCATCTGTCAACAAGAATACAAGATCTGCAGAAGGCAAATAAGTCAGCCATGGAAAGGAAAGCATGGAAACAGGCAATATTCGTAAGAACTTTCACTGCAAGCCCTATGACTTATTTTTCCAGACTTTTATGATGCCTTACAAGGTATGTGAGTTACGAGAATCTATCCTCTGAAGCGTAATGTTGCATCCATACACCCTGAATTTCGGTTAAAAAATAAGACTCTAGGCAAGACAAGCAAAAAGAAATTCAAACATCTGACATGTGGACAAGTTGACAAATGTTTGACTTCACAAGTGTTGTGTCTCACTAGCTGTCATTCCAAAACACATTTGCTTCAGCAACTACAGCTGACTTTCGAAATAGACTACATTTACATCTGGAGATTTAAACAATGTTCATACAGGCTAATAGACTCAGTACTGTAAGCTAAAAGAGAGTATGTAAAAGTTTTTCTTCTAGTGTGCAAATTTCCGTTGAGGGTAGTTTCAAAAACAGCAAAGCATTAGTCTGAAACTCACGTGCTAAGTTCCTGCCATATCTGAAGAAGCTATTTAGACCAACTCCAGCCATGGACTGAAATCTAAATCTAACGTTGCAACAAGGAGATGACAACGTCTATTTTAAATTCTCACAGGAAGCACCCAGAAATAAAATTTAAAAATTTTCTACCTTGGTGTGTTACTTAGTATGTAGAGAATTGTTGGAGATATAAAAAGAAAACATGTGAATAGACCTGGAGTCCTAACACTGTAAAATTCTGCCACATTTGTAACAGAAAAGAGTTAAAGGACCAAGACATATTGTCATGTAAAAACATACGGCATGCATGCAAGATCTTACAGTCCTTATACAGATGAAAGTGTATTTTAGCTGTATTTTTCCAAAGTGTAAGCATTTTTCTGGGAGGACCATTGCAATTAAAGCCATTTGCTTTACGATGCTGGTACACGCTTTGTGTAAACTTTTACTATAGCTACAGAACCATCCTCAGCTTGAAATTTAAAGTTAATAAAATAAAACATTTTGAAATATTAAAGAGAAAAAACAGGTACAGCCAAACAATTTCAAGGAGAAAATTAGCAAGTTAGAGTGAAATTAATATAAAACCTGTGTACATGACAAAAAAACATGCACAGACAAAACTTTGTTAATTTGTTTGACCAGTAATTTACTCCAGTTAATTTGTTCTTTTCCAACTTTGTAGACTTCCTCTTCTTAGAAGTCATGCCTGAAATTATTTTGGCAAAAAACCCAGCACACACAGTCCATTGCCAGCTCCCTTATGATGTTCAGCTTTTGATAGAACTAACAAAAAAATACTAACAAAATGTGGGAAAGTGTTGTTTGATGGGAGACTAACCACAGTTCAAGCTATTTTCCTTGTCTGAATTTCTCCAACTTGAGCTCTTTGCAATAAAATTTTCTATTATTGCCTGCAACTGGCAAAGTCAAAGGAATAGAAAAACCTCAAAATAAAAAAAAAACTGAATAGCAGTGTATCTACCAAGACATAGGTGATGCTTCTTTTTGTACTGAAATCAGTTTTCAAATCAGTTTTCAACAAGGCTTACATTCCTAAGATTATCTAGGAAAGGGAGGAAGGCAAAGATATTTTATCTCGATTAAACTCTGATACAACCACAACTCAAGAGTAAAATTCTGCCTTTCTCAGTGGATTCTATGGGATATCACACCCGTGCATAACTAACAGGAAACATCAGATTCCTCCATCAACTCAAGACCTAGTTCATCAGTGTCTCCTACTGACAAAATCACAGTGTTTATTGTGTCGTTTGCACAGTAATGAGGGAAGTCAGAAACACAGATTACCCTCAACTTTAACAGAATCCAAACTGCACCACCACTGAGAATGACCTTATTTTCAGGCAAGGACTTTAGCCCTCACAGGCTGAGAGTAAGAGTAAATGGATTTACCATTTGGAACTGAAGGGATACTGGAATACAGTTTGGAAGCCATTTCAACACACCTGTTAAAGTGTGTCCATACCTAGATATATATCCACACGTATGCACAGATATTTTCAGTTTAGAGACCTGGCCCAAGGCATCACAGAGTGATTAGCTCTAAACTTTAGATTAGCATGCAGGAATGGAGGACTCGGCTCTGCGATGTGACTATTTAGGCCTCTTGGAATTCCTAGTGGAGCTCAGGAGACTGGTGGCTGAGTTGCAACAGAGCCGAAAAGCAAGAGATGATGTCCAGTCAAAGTTCTGCTAAATGACTGGACAACTCAAATTTATCTATAGAATCTTTTTAAAGAATGGAAAGCTATCTTGTTACTGTAGGCAATATAAGATTAGCAGACCAGAAGGTAGGCGTCCCAGATTGGTTTTGAGGATGTTAGATTGGTTTTAGATATCAAAACAAAACTCAGGCTAGAGTAAGGTTACCTTTCAAAAACCTGTAGTATCAAGCACACCTACAAAATTTATTTTAGTTATATAAGTCTTTCAGGCAACACAAAAATTCCCAACCCTATTTAAAGTGCACAGGATCTCTGCCTGGGAATCTCAAAATATGTTATGACACATGTTTATTTAAGCTTCCCGATTTTATTGTGAGACACTGAAGCCTTATTTCAGGCAGGCAGGGAAATACTGAGAGATCTGGACACACTTGCACAGCTGTGTTGAAATTGCATCTAAACCAGCAGATAAACATTCTGAACCACTCATTCAGAGACACAGTTGTGCACCTTGGACATTTCCCAACAGCACGTAGAGGGAACCTGTCTCCCAGCACACAATCTGTGCCTCAGTTTCCATGGAAACTCAGCTTCCTCAGTTTTTTTAAGAAATCAAGGCAAGGAGGCTAGAATGAAGATATTATGCCTCTGGTTGAGATGTCTGAAGAAATCTAGACAATAAGGTGCAAATGTGCATGTAATTCATCTTTATCTACACACAGCTCAAGAAGCCAAGGGTACTGACTAGAGCCTTCCCTCGAGCGACCTTAACATGAGTTAGTTAAAAGCAGACACAAATGACCCCAAAGCAAAACAAATAAACCATAGGCAGGAATTTGGCAGTGAAAATATGACTGTCTCTCATTCTCCAGTGAAACGTATTTTAGTGGCGCTTGAGTGTTTGCTTTACACAAATGGTTATGCTGCTGCCTTACAGTGTGGGCAGTAATGGAAAAAAAGTGTGCTAATAAATGCACTGTGAGTGTATAACATAGTGCTAACAATAAGATCTTGACACTGAGGCTTTCCAGAAAGAGGCATTTTATTGTGGAAAAGACTTTCAGGGGAATATGCATGTATTCTAATTTTGGAAAAGAGGATAATTAGGATTAATCTCAAACTATTACACAAACAGTCAAACAGTAAATGATTTCAGAATGCAGAAACGGATCTTAGCTAAGGAAGAAATAGGATGTTTTGATCCTTTTCCCTAAAACTTCTGCAGTCTGGGCTTGAAAAGACTGTTACTAGGTATCCTTTATTCTTAATTTTCTTTCTTTAATTTTGTTCTACCTAAGAGATACAAGTTGCTTACTATCTTCAATTCAAATATATGAGAAAAAAGGAGAAGTGGTAAAACTGCGAATTTGCCTGCTGTAGAAGATTCAGGATGCTCCCTGACATGTACTGAGAAATGGGGAGAGGAAGGCCAAGGGCTGCACAGCTACCAACTTCATACTGCACAGGAGTGAAGTTGCTGATTAAATTTGGTGCGCAGCACTGGACCAAATATTACTTTTTATATGTTGAAGATGTTATATAAACAAATTTATATTTCATTCCCCTCATGATACAATGCATAAACAGAAAACAAAACTCCAGAACAGTGCTTTGGCAAAGCCCTGAGTATTTAAAATATATCTTTCTAATTTTAAAGTACAACAAAAAAAAATTAGGATTTTAGCAAATCTTAAGATTACTACAATATTTTACATGAGCAATGAAAAAAAAGTATTATTAATTCATCTTGTATATTAATGACTTTAAAAGGGTTTAATTTTTTATAGTCAATGAGGAAATATTTACAGCTCCTCAAACCATATTTTATAAATATAGTATAGTGTCAGGTACTCTATTTAGTATTTCTAATGATACTCACCAAATAAGTATTAGTATCTCCTAAATTTTTCACAAAACGATTATGACCAATTCACATGATCTACATAGCTCCAGAAACATATTGCACTCATAAATGGGGAAGGAATGCTAAAACAGAGGCTAAGTCTAGCAAAAATAAACAATTCAGGCATCAGACAGCTCAATGAGCTAGGCATACTATTTGTTGGTATCCTTGGAAAAAGCTTTGTGAGTTTTGCCAATAGTTATTGCAGGATATATTTTCAATGAAACCTCCATCCATCTGCCTGGGGGTGCAGGTTGCAAAGGTAGCACGGCTCGTCTGTACCCCACCTTTTACTAAGGTGCACAGAGACAGAATATTAACTTCTCCATAGTATCATGAAATTGTAGAATCACAGAATATCTTGAGTTTGAAGGGACCCATAGGGATCATCGAGTCCAAGTCCTTGTTCCTTGCAGGACCATATGCATAAGGGAATTCCATTATATTGGAATAGGGGGTGTTCAGTAGAGTTAGGGCAGGCAAATACACAACAGTAAACAGCAGCAAGCTACAAAAGAAATGTTCACTATTTCAACAACAGGCTCCATTGCAAGACAGTCTTTGACATCCTTCACTAGAAGGCTGTTGCCTGTCTCCCTCCTTACTACTCATGCTATTCTCTTCCTCCACTGCACTTTGCTAAAAATTTTCCATTTTCTTTTCATCCTAACTTTTCCTTCTATGCCTAACATTTCCTAGTAATAGTAGTCTAGGAAAGCCCTGTGAGATCAGATCAGATCAGATCAGATCAGGGCTTTCCCCTTTCTCCTTCCTCAGCTAGGTACCTATTTCAACCATCAGTTTTAAGCTTCTGTCAAACAGAAACTCACACCTCTTTACCTGGTAATTTTACTCTCATAGCTAGAAGTTACATGAAAGCACAAATAATTCGGAATGCAACAGATATTTCTCATTTAAAGGTGCTCTTATGTCTCAAGGGAAGGCAAATTATTAGAAAAGTCATCACTAATATTTGCTTATTATAACCTTGCCCAAAGATTGTTTGTGTCTCATGCCTAGAGGAAACCATGGCATCCCTGAGGTATGCTAGTCTCTGAACAATAACACTGTTGATGTAATTCACTGGCACCTTCCTCATGGCACCACTGGAGGATGTCTGATGCTCTTGCATCATACTCTTTTCAGGATTCAGGTCTTAATTAACACTTTGAGTCATATTAGCCCCAATGGTAAAATCCTCTGTGCACTCATTAGTAACAGTTCTGTTCAACCCCACTTCTGATTTCAGAGAAAATGTGACCCATCAGACTTTAGAAGACTGAAATACAGATAAATAATTCAGCCTCATTGCATAAAGTTTATAAACTGACAGCATAAAGGTAGTCCTTGAAAAAAGAAGAAAGAGAAATACATATGGAAGGTGAAGAAATCCTCTTAGTAGACATCAATAGATGAGGTGCAGGAGATAATGAGTGTCTCCTGTGTATAAAAAAAATGTAGGAAGGTTTAAAATCAAAATTCATTGAAAGTTCTGGTATACATCTGGATAATTGCAAATAGAAAAGTCAGTATAAATATCTGAGCTGTTAGGAGCTACTGGACCAAAGGACCATCCTTCTCCCACTTTAGTCATCTTTTAGCTCGAGAAACTGAATCATATCGCCCTTTTCAAAATGTGACCATGTGCTTGCCTAAAGTGAGGCAGCACCTTTCTTCCACATTCACAAAAAACTGTTTTGGAATATTTCTTAAAGTAAGCATGAGATACTTATTTAATTTTCTTAAAATTTTAAGATCAAACTACCACAGATGCATATAAAAACCCCTACATTAATCTTGAGTCTTGAGAAAATAAAAGATTTTTCTGTAATAACTTAAAAACATCAAACTTATATGGGTTGAAGGGAAAATGGTGGGGAAAATTGTGTATTCACAATGGTCTCCAAATAACTTACAATATTTTTGCAATGGTAATACTAAGTCCACAGAATGCCACATAAACACACGCCCACTGAGGTAAAACAGGAAAACAAGGAAAAAATCGAATCTGTTTTCCAGTCATTTGAATGAATTAGAGAAGCTTTGGCCCAGTAACACTGATGTACATTGCACATTAGGTAAACAATGGGAACTAGAAGAATGAACTCCTGCTAAGAACCAAAAGCAGGACAGTGGGTACCTCTTGTGGTACCTACACACAGACAACAGACTGTGCAAAATCTCATTGCCTACAAGAAGGTGAGTCCTGAGGACAGCAGCAGCAGTTTCACACTCACACTGATTCTTCAGCTGCTTGAAACTGTACTGATTAAAGGACTCTTTGGGTGGGACTCATCTCCCCCAGCTTTACACACTTACAATATAGACATTTACATTTGAGGCTTCTCCAACTGAGAAAGGGAGAAGTTCTTCTTGGCTATAGTTCATCCCATCTTAAAGTCTTACTCAGAATATGTCATGTCAGTCCTGACTGAGAACTGTCTATTTTATTCCACTGAACAAAAAAGGGAGCTTAGGGCAACCAGCTTAGTAGATGTCTACAGTTAGGTGAACCCCTCTTTCTTCTCTCTTTCACTTTAAATGACACATCCAAACTCATCTGCAACCCTATGTGAATATGTAATTGCTCAAGGAAATCCACTCTGCTTTTCCATCCTTTAAACCTATTTCTAATAGCTCTACTCTGAACCAAGTATGTTTATTAATTCATCCAGATCCCTCCATGTATGCTTGGCCAGCATCTTCTGAAAAGCACTTTAAACTCTTGTGAGAGTGATGTGAGTAGGAACCACACAGAGCAATTACCCAGGTCTGGTGTCTTACAGGATAGAAGAGAAAGGGACTGCTGGCAAAAGCACTTTAAAGAAACAGATACTTCTTATTTAAAGCATAAAGAATTGTGAGGTCAGATCATAATGAAGCATGGCCTTCACACAAAATATGATTGAAATACGGGTTAAATTACCAAATCAGAAAAAAAAAGCCCTGCTTCTTGTTTCCCCAAGCTCATTACTGACTGTAGAGTACAGTGATCTTCAAGTCACAAACATTCATGTGCGTCATCTAGAGGAATATTTTCCAATCTATTTATAACTTGGTTTCTTACTTGGCCATGGTTCCTATCTGTCGGTCAATATTAGAAACATCTGCCCTATGCCAACAAATGAGTTCATTTTTACCATGAAGTCAGGAGCCATCTTTCTACATGTCATGCCTTGTACACATCACACTGACACTGCCTCTAAGTGTATAGGCAGTAAAAATAACAATGAAATCATGTTTCAATAGTAAATGAAGATCTTTTAAAATACTAAATAGAAAGCTCAATGCATTAGTACTCACCACCAAGGCTTTAGACCTGTTACTTAGAAGTTTTTCAATGTCTCTGGCTGCAATTTCCACTAGCTGACGAGGGTTGTTTGCTTCTACAGTATACAACGCTGTGTTTTTCATATAAATCTGCAAAAGAAAAAAATGGAAATAAATCAAAATGACAGTAGACATTCAAAATAAGCCAAGTGACTTGACAGAAGAGGCATACAGATGTCCTCTGTTCTTACTGAAGCTTCAGAAAGACTACTGCTAGGAAAATCCAAATGGGCCCTGTGAAAGAAATACTTCATCTTTTTGTCTGAGAGGTAGAAGCTGACACTAAAAATCATTTAATAAATCTTCAAAATTGACCAATTTTAGTGATAAACTAGCCAAATGCAAAATGCTCAAGGAATCTGATTCCCACAGAGTGCTAAGAAAGCAGCAAAATGAAGATCCTTTAAAATCACTGAATTTCAAATAAAATAGCTATTGCTGAATTGAATTCTTCCTTGAAAGCTGAAATACAAACATACCAATTGAATTAATTCATTTAAGTTATGGTAATTTAATCAGTTTAGTCCCTCATCTATTTATTCATATGATAGTATTAGTATTCACAAGGAAAGAGAAGGAGGAACAAATAAGAGGAAAAAAGGGAAGAGCAAAAATACAAAAGGGGAAATGGGGAAAAAAGATGAGGGGGAAGAGGGGAAATACAAATGTGTTTCTCCTCTATCATGAATAAGGGTTATCTCTGCGGAGCCATTAACTGTTTCCAAAGCAGAATACGTATATGAAGGAGATAATTTTATTTGTTAATCAAATAATTTTACTACAGTGAAATGCATGTAACCATAAGATGGAAGAAAAAAAAGATGCAAAAAATGCATTTGTCTATCTCTGTCCTACTAGAACTGGATAAAGAAAAAATACACTATTTGGAGAGAAAAAAAAAGGGGGAAAAAAAAAAAAAAGGTGGATACCTTATAGCTAATGGGCAAATGGGGAAAACTAATTTATGCGGCCAACAGATGGCCTGAGTTTACTCAAGTACTTTGCCTCTGTAGCACTGCCTGGTAGGGGCTGTGCTGTCTCCCGGGGAGTCATTCCAGGCACAGGCAGGAACGCGTCCAGCTCTAATGCACTGGCTGCCATCCAGCACGAGAGCCGAAAAACTGCCGAGCAGACTGAGCCCAGCAGCCCTGCCAGGCTTCTCGGGTTAAAGCTATGGAGACCTTAAAGAAACTCCCCACAATATGTCTCTGGTGCTCGTAGCTGATAAGTACCACAAAAACTTTTCTGACAACTACAGTTATAGCTGGAATTTTTTATCAGGCATGTCCCATAAGCTGCCATAGCTTTTCATCACTTATGAATTTTACAAAACTTACGTTGGGTCTTGGTTTATTGTTTATTTTCCTTCAGAAGTACAGTCATTCCTTTCTACCAGTAACTGAGCAATTGGAATAAGCTTTATTTCTCATATAGTAATGATTATTTTAAAAAATCAGTGCGACATGTGCAGAAAACTACTAGAACAAATGACAGATTCTAATCAACTCAGTCTGTAGTTTGGATATTTTGAGGTGCTTGATTTTCAAAATAGCCACACAAAAAGTTTATCTCTGGTTAAACCTAAAAATCTCTTTTTGAGGGGTTTGTGGGTTTTTTGGATTTGTTTTATTTTGAGGGGGGGATTTTGGTGGGGGGATTTTTTAGGACATATCTTAATAGTAGAACTGGCCTATAAATCAATTATTAATCAAACTAATTTGGAAATAAAGACATTTTATTATACATTTGTTCACTTCAGAATTTCTTTCATTTTTCTCTGAAACATATTAAATTTGCAGTCAGCAAACTATTTGGAGTTAAATTGACTGTAGTGACCAGTCCTACAGACAAGGCAAGAGTAGAAATCAGTTTAATAGATCCAGATGGTTTGAATCAAGACTGGAAATTTCAGAGGAACACCTAAATTGGAATGACCATCAAATCTTGTAAAACTTTCAGGTTTTTGCATTTTCAGCAAACATTTACCTTGGTTACAAAAAGAACAGACACTGCAATATACCAGGTGTTGATGTCTTGGTCTTTGGTGAGAAATGTAATGGCAAATTCTTTAAACTTCATTTGTGACTGCGTGAAGTACACCCTAATCAAAAGTTACTAAATTTACAGAAGAATGGAAACAAGATTTTGAAAATAGGCTAAAAAATGTAAAATAAATTTCACAGAAGCTTTAAAATCATAATTTTAAAAATCATTTTAAAGCATTAGTATATTTTACTTGTGAAAATGTTTGAATGTTTGGTTTTCTTTGTTCAACTATTTCTGTTCTATTTTTTTCCAGATTTTTTTTACACAATGGCTCTTCATTTGCTACTCAATCGTGAAAGCAATAAGAAAAATTCAGTATAAGCCCTTTTCATTTGGAGTTCCAGTTAGGCAAAAAATCTAAAATTTGGAGAAAGCAGTAGTTCATTGCAAAAATGCCATTTCATAGTAATGAATCTTTTCACTCAACATTATAAACAAACACTAAGAGAGCCCCAAGAAAAGAAAATTCACATAGAGTCACAGTGAAATATGTGCTCAAGTAATGCAGGTTTGAAGCAGATGGATGACAGGGATGACTTGGAGATTGCTGACCAGATATATAAGGGCGAGTGCTGTAGTGCTGATTCCCTGATATTTTTGAGCACCCTGAGAAATTTGGTTTCTAACAGGCTGTGATCGAACAGCCCCAGTAGGAGGTTATGATGTACTGCGTTCACACAACCATGACTTTGCACCTCACCAGCTGGAAAGACCATAAGAATAGTTTACTTGACTTAATCACAGAATCACAGAATGACCTGAGTTGGAAGGGACCTTAATGATCATCTGGTACCAACCTCACAGCCATGGGCAAGGACACCTTTCACTTGACCAGGTTTCTCAGAGCCCCATCCAAGCTTTTCTCGAGCACTTCCAGGAATGAAGCATCCACAGTTTCCCTGAGCACCCTTTGCTAATGTCTCACCACCCTCACAGTAAAAAACTTCTTCTTATTACCCAAACTAAACCTACTGANAATGACCTGAGTTGGAAGGGACCTTAATGATCATCTGGTACCAACCTCACAGCCATGGGCAAGGACACCTTTCACTTGACCAGGTTTCTCAGAGCCCCATCCAAGCTTTTCTCGAGCACTTCCAGGAATGAAGCATCCACAGTTTCCCTGAGCACCCTTTGCTAATGTCTCACCACCCTCACAGTAAAAAACTTCTTCTTATTACTCAAACTAAACCTACTGATTTTAAGTTTAAAGCCATTCCCCCTCATCCTGTCCCCATATGCCCTTGTAAAAAGTTCCTTTCCAACTCTTTTAGGTACCAGCCATTTTTAGTACTGGAAGGCTGCCGTAAGGTCTCCCCAAAGTCCTCCAGCGTGAACAATCTCAACTGNCTTCCAGGAATGAAGCATCCACAGTTTCCCTGAGCACCCTTTGCTAATGTCTCACCACCCTCACAGTAAAAAACTTCTTCTTATTACCCAAACTAAACCTACTGATTTTAAGTTTAAAGCCATTCCCCCTCATCCTGTCCCCATATGCCCTTGTAAAAAGTTCCTTTCCAACTCTTTTAGGTACCAGCCATTTTTAGTACTGGAAGGCTGCCGTAAGGTCTCCCCAAAGTCCTCCAGCGTGACCAATCTCAACTGTCTCAGTCTTTTCTCATAGGAGAGATGTTCCATCTCTCTAATCATCTTTGTGTCCTGCTGGACTCACTCCAACAGGTCTTTGTCCTTCTTGTGCTGTGCTCAATGTAGAGCAAAGTTACAGTAAGCCATACTAGCAAGGGATTGAGAATTTGCACTTTTATCCCTGTGTCTAATTTGTTCTTTCAGCAAACGTATGATCCCATAAACCCCAGTTTGAAAGTACCCACATTTTTCACATACCCGATTCCTATAGGGAAGCTATTCCCATATCCCCAAGCTTGAATGGTTTGAAAGCTGCAGACAATCGAAGTGTTGCACAGTGGGACATTCATAGGAAAAAATAAACATTTTCATCTTTCTTCTCCAGCCCCAGAAAAGTTTGAAAGCTTGAATAACACAACAAGGAGATCACCACCACAAGAGACAGGAGCACTATTAAAACCTTTGTAACAGGCATTGTGGGTCCTACCACCAAGAAAGCCTGACTCTGAGGCTGGCTTTACAACTTGTATTTGTCAGTGATTTCAAAAAAATGAAATTCAAAACACTGCCCCCAAAAAAAAAACCCTTTGAGATTTGCACAAGATCCCAGATAGATCTGAGTCAGTGACTTTCCTCCTCCCCTTCTTTGTTTTACCCCATGGCAGGGCTTGGACTACTGATCTACCCTGCTTCTACTGCCAGTGGAAGATTTATTCCACAAGCTCCTAAACAAACAGCATTGGAAATTACTTGGAACTTCACACACTTCTTTATTTTCCTGAAGTGCAAGACCTGTCTCAACTACCAAGGAACAGTCTAATATTCATTTATTATTTAGGAGGTGTGTACATAATTTATTTGTTGCCTACTACCCTCTTCTTTAATTCACCGTAGCACTGCAGCAGTTCAGCACAACACTAGACAGGGAAATGATACACACTTCAGGATTTGGCACCCTGGGACAAACTTTTCCTTCTCCAAGCCTCCCACCTAGCAGTCTAACAAAATTAGCAAATGCTCATCTCAAATAGTCATAAAGGGTCTTGATGGCAAAGGTATGTTCATTTGTCTTTCAAAATACAATTTGGCAGGCTCTGTGGTTTGTTAAGAGCTAATTTGAATACAATTTATTAAATTGCTATAACTAAATGAATGCAAGTTTCTATAGGTTTTTACATCCAAAATCTATTTTAGTACTTTAATCACTAACATTTTGCTAAACGCTCTCCAAATTGCCAGTAAAACCTTGTCACTTCTCATAGAATAAAGCCTCATTGCATGACTAAGCAAAATCTGTAAGGTCATAGCACAAAAATACTTTAATTCTTTTCTGAAGTCAATACACTCCTTTATTCAGGAAAGACTGTATTAAAATTGCACATAATGAACTGCAAGGTTTTAGGGGAGAGAACATGATGGAGAGAGTCACATTAAGGTGAAACAACACAACAATAGTTGAAGGTGACAAAGATTAGAAAAACTGCCATCTCCTCAGCAGAACGTGCCCCTCACTGCTCAGTCTTCAAGGACATGTTTATAAATCTCACACAAAGAGACATTCTCCTTGCTTCCTATAAAGCTTGCCAGGGCAAGTCAAACACTTCTGCACAAACTGAGAGAGAATGAAAGATGTTATTACATGGCTCTTGCTAAATTGCAGCAGGCATTGGGGCTGGCCCTACCATTAAAAATTTATTTAAATGGCCCTCATGCTGTATCACACTCAGAAAAAGAATTATTCTTAACTGCAGTAGAACTCCTTTGCCTCTTTGTTTGTTTGTTTGCTTTGAACTTGTCAGTGTCCCAGTTTAAAAAACAACAGAGCCTTTCCTTCAGGCAGTGGTAACTTGGCTGAAGGCCCAAACATAGGACATGGACATGCCAATCTCATTTCCATCACCAAATACTTCCATGGACATCCAAATCATACCAGCCAATATCTTCAGAAGTTGAAACCCAGAATTTCAAAAGTTAACCAAAATCACTGTAATTTTCCCTGCTTTGGAAAAGAGAAAAATATAGCTCAACAATTCCAGTAATAATTATCTTTACAAGGTAAATCTATGGATGTTTTTATTATTTCAATACTCCTTTCAAGACCACTTAGCTCAGCTAGGCTAAGACATCTCTGTCAACAATCAGTGCTTTATCACCAAATGCTTTATCATCAGTCTAGAGCAGCTGGAGACTACCATGATGGCAAAAACTACAGCTCAAAGATAGTGCTGAGCTTGCAGTAAAATCAACCAAAACTTTGTGGTGGGTTCTCCTCCATCTTTTCTCAAAGCAACCACACCAAACTACAAAAAATACTTGTGAAATCTTGACCTAGGTTTTACAAGCTTGTGTACTAAAGTAATTAACTTATTTAATAAATTTTAAAAATCCTTCTGAACAGAGTGAAACTTAAATAAAGGTTTAGTAAAGTATTCTCATTCTGCCCAATCCCCACCTTTGGACAGGGCCTCCCATGGCCAGTTCCCCCTGGTCCTTCCAATCTCTTGCTTTCTATCACTTTGTGACACTACCAGGCCTCAGTGATCAAGACCTTCCTCACCAGGAACCTGTGCCTGTACCCTGGGCCATCAGCTCCATTTCAGCTCAATCCTCAGCTGAAAAAAAAGATAATTTCTTACCGAAATTTTGGTCAATGTTAAATTTAAAAAAAAAAATTGATGAAATGATAGTTTTATTAATAATATTCCATGTTTTACAGAATCTAAGTTTATTTTAATAACTTTGTTTAGCTAATAAAATATCAACTAATAACAAATATATTTACTAATTTTAGTTTTTGTTTTTATCAATGTCATGAAGTTATGTCATGATCTTATTACTGAGAGAAAAGCAGAGAGAAGAGGTCATTTGACAGACATCCAAACATATGATGAGATCTTGGGAGCAGGAAAAGTCAGAAAACAGAAATAACCACTTGCTAATTTTATTTTATATTACATTATATATTATATTATATTAATTATATTATTATACTATTATTGTTAACTTTTTATTACCGTAGATATTCTCCTTTTACAGAAATTTTTAGTAACCACAAACAATATGATCTGCCCAGAGTAAGAATATTCTATCTTCTTACCACTGTATCCTATTTCTAAAGTTATAATAATACTTTCTATTTCTAATACATGCCAGACAATTTTTCTTTCTCACAAGACACTTCTTTTCTTTGAATCAGAAGCAACTCATTGTGAAACACATTGAAAAATGCTCATTTCCAAGAAGAATTCTGTATGTTCAAAGAAATCAGTCTGAGTATTTTATATGTCTTACTCTCTGCTCCATGTAATGTATAAATAAGATTACAGCTGCTCCCTAGCAACTCACAGATGCCTTCATTCTTGAAATTCATGGCAACAACACAAAGGAAGAAAACACCCCAATACTTTACTGTAGCTGTTGCTTTTCAGAATCACTTGCTTGATCACTGACTGCTCTAAAGGTCTGGGATGACAAGTGACAGAGCAGCTGATGTGTTGAAAACCATGACTTATCATAGTAGTGACGTGCACATTAGGAAAAAAATTTTCAGAGCAAGTTCATTCTTCAGTAAAACACTCAGACTGAATTCTGCAAGATTCTGGGAACACTTATGCCTCAGTTAACATCAGAGAGGATAAGCAGTACCAGAGTCAATGGGCTCACTCAGGTGCCTACTCAAAGGGAAGCATATAATCAGGCACACTTTGTAGGAATCATCAGCCCCTTTTGACTGTTGATAATTAACAGAGTAGTCCAGAGGACTTTCAAATTAAGAAGTAATTTTTGTAATTGCCACTTTGTATTTAAACCTTGATAAAACAGGAGCTCAGCCTTGTATTTCTGCTACTTTACAAACATGAAAAGCAAATTTTACATCCCCCTTTGTTAGGAAAAATGCATTTTAAGGTATTCAGTTTTGCTTCCTAGTGATAGAAATACAGTATTAAATAACAAGATGACATCATTTATTGGTTTCACGGCAGTTTTGACTCAGGCTTTTAGCTGAGACTGAGAAAGAACTCAAAAATCCCAATTGATGAGTGCAAGTGGATCTTTCTTGTAAAAGAAGAAGAACAATAGGAAGAAAGTGTTTCATATTTCTTCTGCATTTCTGATATATTTGGAGATGGGCATTTATGTAATTTATTAAACTCACTTATTCATAGGAATTTTGGCCTGCCTCAGCTGTTCTTAATGCAATTCATCATCTACTGACTCTCTCCCCAAAAGTAATTTTAAATCTCAGGGAACATGAACAGGTTTTTTTTGGGCATTTTACTAACCACAGGACTTGGAAACTGATTAACTCTAATGTTCGGGGGTTTGTTGGGTTTAGCGTGTGAATTTTTTTAAGGAAGACATTTAATTTTTTTCTCAGCTTCTACAAAAAAATCTGAATATAAGTACCAATAGGACAGAATTTATTATTGTTAAAGCCAGCGGAACATTATAAATTAATCAAGAACAGTGCTTTGATCAAAGATTATCCAGATCATCAAATAGTAATTAAAGCTATGGTAATATTAGGCCATCTCTTCCCCTGAGCTTGAGCAAGCTTTGTTAATGCAGCCACCTATTCTTAGTGATTTACAGCTGGTTTTGTTTGCTGGAAGAAGGAACGCTTCAAAATGCCAGTTTATTGCTAAGGGAGCAGAGAGAGAGAGGCATCTGCAAATAGTAAATGAGGCGCCCTGTGTTTTGACAATCTCTTAATTTCATTTTGGATTACAAAGAAAATTTGCAGATAAATATTCAACTCTCCCAGCTTGCATTTTTAGAAGTGTTTTCATTTTCTTGACATCTCGACATTGGTCAGCAATGTGTGAACTCAACAGAATTTAGTTTCTATTGTTAGTGCCAGCAGCTTTGGTATTTGGTTGTACACAGAACATAGCAGTGGCAGTGGTACACCCCGAGTGGGACATATCTTTATAAATTCTGCTTTGTTAAAAAAGGTGATAATAACCTTGGGAGTCCCTAACCAGGCTAACCCATCTCATACATTATTATAATTCTGGTAAATGGACTCTGACTCCTCAATAAATACCTAAAATGACCATGTTTCACTGTACCAACCCCTTTGTAATTCCATTTTAAAAGTAATCCTGACCTCCCTTCCCTTCAGCACACCCCTCTCAGATACAGCAGACTGGTGTCCTCGCCTTAGGAATGAGGGGAAAGACAAGTGTGAATACTGTGCAATAGCCTATTTATGCTTAGAAAGAACACAAGTGTTTCAGAGGCTGGCCTCATGTACTCCCACTCAGCCAAACTTTCCGATATCTATTTTATTACACATTACTAAGATAATGAAAAAAAAAATAAAATAGATTTTCTTCCTTGTTTTCAAATTTTTCTCTTTCTTTTCCTTAGAAAACAACATAACAAAACTGCACTTTTGTGGAAAACTGCAGTACTAGACTACCAGAACCACCCAGATATATGGCATGAACTCAGGGAATTTTCAGCAAATATAAAACTGGTGACCCAGCGAGGATAAAAGTGCTTCAACAACTTCAAAATAGTTGACCTGCTTAAATTTTCATTTCAAGATTATATAAAAACGTAGTTTTGTTTTATATGGGTAAAAAGTCTGCTCTACTTTATGTTTTGAAAAAAATTGCTTAGTATTTTGTTTCATTGAGGACAACAAAAAGAGACAAAAGGAGAAAAGAAAGAATACAAGATATTTCTGATTTTTGAGATCAGTCATAGTAAACCTCACGGAGTGGTACAATTTGAATGAATAGAAAATTTTCCTTATTTCCCAAATTTAACTCATTTAAATGCTTGCCTTCCTTTCTTAGACCACTGGAGAGTACACCCAGGACATATGGGAAACAGTGTCACAGTTACACCAGTTGTGTCTACAAGTGTGGTATTAGTTACATTTTCCATTTTAAGGGGTGAAGAAGGATGGACTGCACACCAACATATTATTATTTTATATGTCAGAAGTGTCTTAAAGTCCGGGGTCAAAATAGTGGCAAACTCCTCAGAACCTATGGCAATCACAACATTTCAATCGAAAATTTCATTTTTGATTGAAATTCAAACTTACAAAGCCCACAGCCAGGACCCCCAGAGAAATGTCAACCAAATATAGTCACTTGCGTCGTTATTCTTAAAATCAACTATCTTTAAAAAAAATCCAGTTCTTGCATTTCTTCTTTATCTTTTTCTTAATCATAAAACTCTCCATTACTTCAACCTTAACAAGGGTGAATGTAGCATGTTTTGGAATGTGTCCATATATCCCCTTGGTCCATCTGCTAGTTCATCAGAAAATAGCATGAGGTACAAAATTCTTTGCCTTTGGCTAAAGTATATACAAACTGAATCCAACTTTATACATACAGTATTTTAAAATAAATAAATAAATAAATAAATAACCTGGTAAAAATAAATAGGAGTTTTAACTCCATGTATCTGTTTAATGTTTTCAAAAAATAATTTCAAATTTCTATAAAGCCTTTGCTAATTCATTCAATTTACTTTATGACTGTAAGGAAAGAACCACATAAATATCATGCCAATCATTGAGAAAAATAGTAAGAACAAAAACGTTTACTGCTAAGTTGCCTGCCAAATCACCCTTTTAAGCAGGAATTGCAGGTTCCTATGACAATAGGGAAGATCATCCCTATTGTCAGATACATCCCTAAGACTTGTCAGATACAAGTCTTACATGAATTTTAAATAACCTGTTGAAGTCTCCCCTTGCACAGACCTCTGCACAGATAATGAAGAGAACAAGGCAAGCACTGTATGACAGCCTCTATAGGTCTAAGCCAGTGGTGAGTCTGTGGAGCTTCTAGAACAGAGCATCTAAGACTAACTTAGCTAAAAGCTGTAGAATCCAACAGAAAGTTACTCCAGGTTACAATTCCTTCTGGCAGAAGGAAGCTTTCCTGAACATCCCTGCTCCAGGGCAGTTCAAATCAAAGACCAGTCTCTCTTACAAGTCACTCATCTCAGTTAAACTCTAGAGACTGATCCAAGACCTGGAAAGCTGAAAGCGTGGCCTGGGAAGCTGCTGCCAATGTGAGTGCTTGAGCAGACTGGCACCATCTGTGCATTAGGCACACAGACCTCACACTGAGCAAGGGATGAAACGTGCTCCTGCAGAATCTCGGATGGGCTGTTCACTGAGGAAGAGCTAATTATTATAAAACAGCATTCAAAAGACAAAATAAATAAAAATCTTCTAACAATTGCTGGTGGACTCATTTTGTGAATGGAACTCATCACCACCTATCACATACCCATATCTAGCTGGCTGTCCTTTATTTTGTAGGAAGAAACAGTATTTTTATCTCAGTAGGAATATAATTTAAAGGCCAAGTCAGACTATATGGGTTCACTCTACAGCTCCTGGAACTGTAATAACAGCATGCCTTATGAACATCATGCATGGATTGTTTTTGCAGCGATGTATCAAAAAGGAAACAGATTCAGAGAGTAGAGTTCCTTGGAACTGCCTCTCTATCTGCTGCTTCGTTCAATTACACTTTTGCCTGAAAAGGTTACAGTGCACAAGATGGCATTTTTTTGCTGTAACAGTCATAGTGAAGCTCCAGTGTGTTTGTCACATCAAAGCTCTTTACACAGACCTACATTTTTTTAATGCAGTGTTTCTGTAAAAGAGAATTCTCTTCAATCAGTTTGGAATAGACAAGCTTGTGCACTGCTATAAGGCATGTTCTCTACTCCAAGGTCTTCCTTTCTGGGTACTGCAGGGTTCCCCTCCTTCTCTCTCTCCTGTCCCTAGAGGTATTTTAGGAGCTGGCATCCAGAAGCATACTTGTTGAAGTTTATTAGATTAAATGAGCTGTCAGTTAGCTAAGTCATGAGTCTTTGCTGTGAATGGTCTATGTAAAAATGGAAATTGCACATACTTCCATCAAAATGGAAATTTGTATTTACTTAATTCTGTAGTTCAGTAGGCTCTTCACCTTTTTTTTTTTTCCTGTGTGCTGAGGTGTCTGGTTTTAGACCAGAATGTGACTTTGAACTTTGTACATATTTTTGTCTTTTCAAAGACAAAATGCCTACTGAGAAATGCAGCTAGTGAGAACAGCCTCAATATTTATTTTGCTACATGTATTTTAAAATTCTATTAAGCTGCTGTCTATTCCTTCTTTTTTTTTTTCTCATAGTCTAATTGCTCTGTAGAAACTACGTGTAATTCACACCAGAGCAGCTTCATAATGCCTGACTGCATAGAGAATTCATGGGTAAGACAAAGTTACATGAGCCTTCTTAAGTTGAAATGACAATTAAATTACTAGACGTTGTTGTTGTTTTTGTTGTTTCGTTGGGGTTTTTTTTAAATATAATATTTATAACACAAAAAAGAATACACTATGTTTGGCTTTGTTGAGAGACAGTTAAAGAAGCACACTGGACAAGATTTTCCTGTGTATCCTGTATTCCTGCTTTAAAGTCTCAAGTTTACATGCAACATCTCCTTATAAACATTCCCTTTGCTCTTCTAGGGGAAAAAAAATCCTTAGGAAGGACTAAGGTACCCTCATCAGCTGGGCAACTACAGCAGCAATGAGGTTAAGATATAGCCTCTGCTTTTTTTGTAAAAATCTATTTGTTTGGGTTTTTTTAAAATACTTTTTACCTGCTTGACTTGTAAAGTAAATGTTGTTAGTCATGATTCTTAGAAAATGTAAATTAGTGTAATCCTCTGCTGTCAGTGGAGCTCTGCCAGTTTTCAACCAGCTGAGTATTTTGGCATCTTGAATCCCAACTTCCTGTGTTGTTGAAACAATCTTTGCATTACTGTAATGGGGATATTACATTGGTATTACATCCCAGTTGGCGTTCTCCCAGATCTCACCTAAACTCCTAGTAATGTCCAAAAGAGCAAGACTTAAATATGTGCTTTAAAACGATTTTTGGAAGACTGTTTTGAGACCATTCCCAGAGAGTATCGCAGAACCGGAGAATGTGCTGACTTGGAAGGGACCCACAAGGATCATAAAGTCCAACTCCTGGACCTGTGCAGGACACACCAATCCCACCATGTTTCTTTTGGTCATCACAATGAACAGCTCTTGCCTGTCTCTCCATCTCCTGGTTTCTTCTACTCCTGTTATACTGCTTTGCCTGGTTAAGGCTATGGATAAGCGCAGCCTCAATGTAAAACTCCTCATTTTAATGGCATCCAAGCTTTCTTTTGCAATTTTTCTTACTACAGGCATTATATTGCTGTCATCATTGCTAGCAAGAGAAAAGGTGTATGAAATGTGCATCAGCATAAATATATTCATATTTTCAGAGGCAGAATCACTAATGAATTAATAAACTTCCAAATATTTTGTCCTGTTAAACACTACATGGAATATTCATTAATATATTATTGTGTTTCCTCGCTATACAGATATTTTCAAAAGTTGTGATTGATGAGAGTTACAATGGTTTACAATGGCTATATTATATATGCAAAAAGCAAGAAAAAGAGTGGTTAGTCACTAGAACAAGATTGTGATTCCAAATCACTGTAAGAAAATTGTCAATGAACTAAGAAAAGGGAATCCGCTTTTGAGGAGATTCCTCTCCTTAAATATGATTTCACGAAATTCAGTACATGTTGAATGCAAACACCTCAACTACAAAAAATGTTTTCCCTGGTTATCTATGTCCAGACTGCAGAATAAATTAGACTGTTACCAAGGTACTGATCTCAACAGGACAGCTATCCACCTAACACATACCTCACTTGACCTTAATGGTCGTCTACATTTTAATTTCTTTATTCTTTTGTAAGTACATATTACACCCTAAGTTTTACATTCTCTCTGGTCAAAAGCTCTCCTGGTCTAAAATCAAAATAATTGAGGATTAAGGCAGTGCTCCTATTGTTCTCCTTCTTGGTCAGAAAAAAATATTTTATAGCTCTCCAGAAGAGACCATTGTGTAGTGTAATTCCCTGCAGCACAGAGACCCCCAGACATTCAAGGCACATCCAAACACAAACAGCACTGATGAATCCTGAGATACCTTCAGTAAGTTATGGGAGCACCATAAATTTGCACAGCACAGCAGCTAATTGAAAAAGCCTGGTTTATGAAGAATTAATTCATTTTAGGTGAGAACATATTGATTGTGCTACTTCAAGAGCTATCTTGGTCACTTTAGAGATCTTCATAGAAGATGTAATTGCACAAAGCAGACACAGATTGTAACTTCAGCTGAATCAGTGGGAATTCTTCCCCTGAGTCCAGGGAGAGGTTGACCGGGCTGTGAAATGGTTATAATCTGTTACATGTTCTTGCTAAGAGCTTTAACCTCACGCTTGGCAAAATTAAAATTAATTTTTCCTGGAACAAGGAAGACATTTCTCCTACCAATCTGATTGTTTCAGCTTTTGACGGAAAGTCATGTTTATTGTTTTACAATAGGAGCAATCTGCTCCTTCTTTTTGTATTAATCATTCTATTTTAGAAAGAGAAGGGGCAGAAAACCCAATCAAATTATTTATTTTTTGAAGTTTACATGAAGACTACAGGTTTGGTCCAAACAATTCTGGAGTTGGAAGAAGAAACAAATCAGAAAAAAAGCTGAAAATTCAATCTGACTGTAAGCATTTTTAAAGCTTGAGCAAACGAAGGCAAGTTCTGTGAATAAAAGTGACAAGCATGCAGGCATGCTGGTTTTCATGTCTTGTAGTCTCCATTTTTCCAAAATTGTGGTTCATTACAGAAGAGATCTGACTAAATGTTAATAAGCAGTGAGCAGGAAAAAAAAAAAGGATGTCATTCAGAAATGGGAAAGTGGCAATAGCCTGTAAACAAGAAGAGACTGGGAGACTGCATGGCTTACACCTTGCAGGGCTTTGAGTTCTCCCTTGCAGCCAAGAGAGCTAATTAAAACCTCATGTCTAGGGATAGACATCGTGCAACTTAGGTCAAACAAATGGCTTTGATATAGTGGGATATTTTACATGGAAACATCCCCTTCTTATGCTTTTAATCCTAGGACTGCAAGCACATATCGACCATCTTGTGGATATCCTCTGAGATAACATTATTTGCTTGAAGTCTATTATAAATTCTGGCTTTTTAAGAGAAACTTATTTACAGTATTCACACACTCATGTTTTTGTTTTTATCCACATGAATGTCGCTGTGGCAAAGCTGGTAGCACTACAGATTATTAGGTTTGCCCAGCAGTTTTCATTATAAGACTGTTTTAGGAGCTTGTAAATTTGCCAAATATTAACTACATAAACTATTATTTTCCTCAGGGAAAAAAAGAATGACAACATCAATTTCCTGGCTTTCTCTTATCTATTTCACTATGTGATCCTTGCATGAGAAGGTGTAGCAAAATGGTTGAGACATTAACTCATTGTTTTGCTCAAGTTAGAAATCCTCTGTAACCCATTTTCTTATTGCCTATTCATTGTAGATTAAAACCTCAACACTTTGTATTTAAAGATATATTTTAGTCTTCAGTGTTAAAAATTTTTTAGCCTGAAAAGGACCTGCAGATCACTGAAGAGCCTTCATCAGCTAAATTTCTGAGAATACAGGTGTATTCCAACCCAGAACACATCACTCCTAGAGAATGTCCCGCCTCCTCTGCAGTTAAAGATCAGACTTGCTGTGGTCTCCCAGGCCTACACGGTGGGAGAAGGAGGAGAGGAAAAAAACTGAATGAAGAAGGGCAAGAGATTGAGATGTGGAAACAGGAGATAATGGCAAGGAAAATGGCAAGCAAAGAACCCGGAGAGAAGAGACTGGAAGGGAAGGAGAAATAGAAAATCAAACAGGAGAAAACTACAGGTCTGGGACTGACAATTAGTGATGGAGGGAAATGTGAGACAGGGGAAGAGAAATTTCCGTGGAAGAGAAAGGACAAGAGTAGTGTGACAGGCTGGCCACACATAACTGGACAGAATGTTTTGGAAATGCTAAGAAAACTAAAGAGTTCAGAGAGAGGTGCTGATCTGGAAAAAGCTGAGGAGAGAGGTCCTAACATAGAAACAAGAAACTAGTGTAAAATAGAAAGGCAGACTGGCCAAGCAGCAAAGGCAGGAACTGAGACAGAAACATAGTGTAGGTTGAGGAGAAATGAAAGATAGCCAAGCAACACAGCAGGAAAGGAATGGAAAGTTGAATGGTGAATCTGTGGTAAGATGCTGAATGGTAGGGAAAAAGAGACACAGCAAGTGCAGAATTGATCAGATCACACTGAAATTAGACAAGCAGAAAGAACTCATAGCAGAAACTCCCCACCAGAACCTGGAGACTGATGGCTTGCAAATCTTGTTGTTCTCTATCAGCAGATACGTGTGACACCCACCTACAAAAACTCCAATTAGAGTTCCATGCTTCCAAACCTTACATTTCCTCAGAAAACTCAAGTGCTAGACATTTCTGTTTTGGAAACCCATGCTTGTACAAATCTAATGATTTGTGTTACGATTTCAAGATTTTGTTTTCCGTTTGTTTAGGGTTTTCAAACATTAAAATGTGCATCTAAAGTATCTGCCTTATATAGTGTTGCAATATGAAGCAGTCAAATATTAGGAAAGGCTAGAACTAAAATAAACTCTGCAATCTTCATTTATGTTCATCCTGTGCATGGAGTGACACAATCCTTCCTTTTATGGGACAGTAGTGATCTCATCTGAGCTAATGGACATCTGAGCTAATCATCTAACCTCCTCTTATAGTCAGTAAAGACAAAATGTCCTTCTGGGACAGGATACAAATGAGACGTGAATGTCTGGGCAAAGGGTCATTAAGGTCAAAGGAATACATTAATACACAATGCCAAATCTGACAATTTCACACATGATTTTTTTTGTGTGTCTCTTGATGGCTTCAAAACCTCCGCTATCCATTTCATGGATCATTTGGGGAGATTATGATTTCTGAAAACCAAATCTCAAGGTTTTACGTTCAGTTCCCGAGCACCAGGGGCTTTTGTTGGCTAACAATAACTTAGTTTCCTGAGGTAGCAGCAAAGCTTCCCTCACATCAACTCAGACATCCATCAGCTCACAGAAAGAGCCCCGGCCCTTGTGCAGAGATAGGGAGAGGGAAATGCATGATCATATGGTTGTATACTGGATTGTGATGTATACACACAAAATTGTACAGGCAGTGTAATCCTGACATTTTCTGAATTGCGCTTTCATTTTTCTGCAATGTCAGATGTGTTATCATCATCTATGAATAGAACAATAACACAAACAAAAATCTCAATGAAAGATTTGTAAATTCTTCTCTAAAACAAATTTTGTGTTAAATTTTAACAGCTGAATAAAAGTAGTTTTGATTCTCATCTACATTTCTGCTAACCAACCAAAAGCTGCCTCATTTCAGGAAATATGTGTCAGAAAGATAGGTTCCCTTGTTAATAGAGAGCAGAATTCTCTACCACTGTGAATGGTTGCTTCCTGGGTATCATATTTGACAAACATAGAACATAAAAGTGCTTGCTGCAGGTGGAAGTGTTGCAACAATGGCAAGCCTTATGTCTGATACCGTAAAGCGGATTAAATATTATCAACAAGGAAATGCTGCAACACTGAGAGTGAATTGATGGATGTCTGTTATTCATTTCTCTCTCAGTAAGCACTGCAGACTTTAATTCCCAAAAATCATTTTCGTATGTTGGGATGAAATGATTGTAAAGCCCAGAAGATGCAAGCCCTTCTCTTTCTAGTTACAGCAGTCTAGGACACATCTTCTTACTTGAGCAAGCCAGTCCACTCCGCTTGCAGTTCGTGCGAGCGTCACGAGATCTTCTTGCATCTTATCCACCCATGCTTTTATCCTGCAGAAAACAAAAAAGAAAACAGACCCATCCAATCAGATCACTGACAAGTGGAAATGGCATACAAGCATACAGCACCGAAAAGGGAAAAATAAAAGGGATAAAGTTGAATACAAAACATACAAGACTTGTCTTTCAGGTTTTTCTTCAATAGATCCTCTACCCAGCCTTGTTGACCTGACTTTGTCCATACAGTTGTCTGTGGTGGCCACCAAGCTGTGCCCGCTGTAAACCCAGGAGTGCCATCATGTCTATGCAGCCAAGCTGCAGCAAAGATCCCACAACAGAGCTGGTACATTACCAGCCAGGACAACCTGCCTGCCCTGCAGCTCACTCCCAGAAATGCCTCTCCCAAGTGCCCCAAGGTCCTTCTCCCAACAGGTAGTAGAGGCAGAGAAAAACAGCAGCTGGAAGCAGGTTTACAAACCACACTAAATTTTCTGGTCTTTAGCCTCTCTTCAAGGAAGCAACAGCAGAACAAGCAGCGGTGGCCAGGCTGTTTTGGAAAGACACGTTTGCTCCTGGCTGCTGTCGCCAGGGAACAACTGATGTGCTGCTGTGCCTGCTCTGCTCCCTGTGCCCCATAAACCTGACTCTCTGGAAAAGCATGGATCCAACACAGTTTCTGTGCCATGTCACATTCTGTAGCAGGAAAGAAGCCATGGTGAAAGTTTATCCCAGTAAGGTCCATGTTAGAAGAAGGTTGGGTTGCTTGCCTAGCCAGAAAGTTTCATTTCCAACTTATCTCTCACATTGTCCCTGCCATTATGCCAGCTTTCTGCTCTGAAACCTGGAACAGATAAACATACTTATTTTAGCCATTTCCCAGCCTTAATCTAATACCCAAGGGATAACTGCTTAGATTAATTCATTAATAAAGACAGGAAAAAGGGAGATTCCATTTTTGCTCCAATGTGGAAAATTTGGAACACTAGGAGAGATGGAAGACTGATTTTACTCTTTCTTTGCATGGCCATTAATAAATACATTTTCTGTTAATCCACAACCAATATCTCCAAAGAATATCCTCTTCTATTATGGAGTTGCAAGCTGACTATTTTTATTAAAGGACCCTTCCTCATGCGTCCTTCACACATGAAAATCACATTTGCATTGACTATAGCAATTGATTTCATTGTTGGTGTAGTGCTCCCAAACCTTCCCTTCTATAGTTTGCTTTCTAAAAACTGAGATAAAATAAATTAATTTCCTGGGTTAAGTCTCCACAAAGCCCTGTATTACATAAACATTTAGTTCTGTATAGAAATCAGTTTGTTTAAAACCATGGTGCATTATGATTACAATGGATTTAAGACCATCATTTGTATCTGTGCGAAGAGTATTTACTCACAAGCACAAGTACGAGCAGAAACAAGAAAATGCTATTACTTTCCATTTTTGAATGGTTTCTGGTTTTACGTGTGAAAGAATGAGGCATATGAAAGGTGAAAAAGTGAAACCCATTACCCAAAAGTGTTTTCAAAAGCATAAAATAAATAATTGAACACCCTGAGATTTTTTAATGATCCATTTCAGTTATAAAAATTGTGGGTGTTATTTCTAACAGGAGTCGATAGAAAAAATCAGGGAGGATTGATTTTTAAATTGAATTTTCCATTTCCTACTGCTTTATACTTTTAATGGATATATTCCTCTCTGCCCTTAAAGAAAACTGGAATGGTCTTTAAAGAAAACTGGAATGGTGAAAACATATATTAGTTAACTATTCAGTCCGTTAGCTAGTTAGTTTCTTAAATTTGAAATTTTGGAAAAAGTTACACTTAAAACCAATAATTACATATTAATACTATTACTTGTAAACAAAATATTAATCATATCTTCTCTTTAAAATGAAAAAAATACTTATTTTTCAATAAATACTTCTTATATATTGTCTAGAACACCTGCCTCCACACAATTAGCCCACACCTTGCCTTCTGGATTTAGTCACCACAACTAGTTTTTGTTTTATTTTGGGTTTGGTTTGGTTTTGTTTTAATTTGTGTTTGAGCTAGGCTTCTGCTTCAGTCAATGGGAAAAGGCATGTCCAGAGCTGACCCACTCTCTCCTAAGCCAGGTGAGCTGAACCTATCTTCTACATATCTTCTAGTGGAGCTCTGGACAACTTTGATTCCTAGTCCAAGTTCTCCAGCTTGACTTTTAGTCAGGTAAGTGTAGAGAGTACCAGTTTCTAAACTGGAATAGGAGGAAGTCCACCTTATTCCTAACTTAACGGCAACTTCCCTCTCCAGCTGTAATTATAATGTAAATAATAAAGCTTCTTCCAATATACTCACTATATATTTACCTTAAAAGATTATTTTATTGCATATGTTAGCCTGTTAGACCTTCTGTAGTGAAAACTGCCCTTTTTTTTGCCTTTCTGTACACCAGGGTGCAACATCATCACAGAATTGTGTAATCACAGAATAGTTTGGGTTGGAAGGGACCTTTAAAGGTCATCCAGTCCAATCCCCCTGCAATGAGCAAGGACATCTTCAACCATCTCGAGTTGCTCAGATGGCAAAAAGCAATAACATCAGAAGTGTTGTGCTAGATTACTATCAAAAGTACAAATTATAAAATGACATTCTACGACTTTGAGGAAGCTCAGTATAATTCCTCTTGCCTTCCCACAAGAATTTGAATATGATCAGTATTATTTACAAAGTCTAATGTCAGCATTTCTGCATCTCAATTTCCTACCTTGCTACAAGACAAAAGTGTACATTTGAGACATTTCATGATCCACATAGGCTTCTTTTCAGAAATGGACATACTCATATTCTATAACTTTCACAGGAAAATTGCATAGAGTATATAAAATAAAACTTTTTTTTTTTTCCAGTTTAGGACTCACATTATCTTATTGTTTTTTGGGCTTTTTTTAAGGGTGTCTTTAAAAAAAAAATTAAATGAGGGCCTGTAGGCACTGAAATGCTTGTCTAGTGCTCCTTTTAACTGAAGCCTGCAGTGCAATATCTGACAGCTGCTCATGGTCAGAGTTTATTTAACAATTGGAAAGCTGTCACAGCAAATGGCAGCTCCCATGACTTAAAGAAGCAGCAGTCATTTTTTTTCTGTAAAGGGCACCAACAGAAAGCTTGCACAAAGGGCTGGTTTGTTCTTATCGTTATTAGTTTGGCACAAACTTTGCAATGTATGTTCTACTGAAAGGTGATTATGTTCTGCAGGACAATTGATTTTGACCCCCTTCTCCCACACAGAGGTTGTCCCTGGATGAAGCAGTGATGAGACAAAAGGAGTGTGCACATGCCTTCCCACAGCAACTTCCAAGTGATCTGAATGATGGAGGGAGCTGTCTGATTAAAGGTAGACAGACCCGGGTCATTTACTGGGGGATTAGAAGGTACAACCCTGCTCCTGTCACCTGGGCTGTGATCAGATTGATGAAGAAATAGCCAAAACACTACAGTGCCATCCATCCACATTATGTTATTAGCCAACCTAGCAAAACAGTTATTTTGACAGCACAGGAAAATTTTTTTCTTCCTTTTCTTATTGTATTTTCTCTCATTTTTTTAAAGCAGGACAATTATATTTCCTAAAGTCAGAGGATTTCCACAGGTACACCCCTAGCCACACTCCAGGCAGAACTAAATATAGCAAGTGCTAGACTAAGAAATCTTTCTTTTAATTTCATTAAAACCTATTTTTATGTTAAACCTGTATACCAAACTGTACTTGCAGAACAGAGCACTGCTCAATTTCAAGGGTAAGAGAAACCAAGACGTCTCCATGCAGAGTAACCTGGCTATAACCTTTTTTCCCTTGATGAAACTGATGCAGTATTTTTCTGCTGACTTCATGGAAAGTAGATTCATGTAATGATATCCCATATCTTTGTAGACCACTCACACTAATTTAAGGTCCATTAGCTGACTTGTGCTTGGATAATGTCTTATAATCTAAGGAGGCAAGGATAAACCTTAAGTCTGACAATTGAAGTCACTTCGTATGTTGGAGATCCACATCCACTTCTCTACAGTTAAGATTACATGCAACTCAAGGTTCTTTATAGTTCTTGTGTATAAAAATAGCAACAACAGAAGTAATGAAAGATGTCAGTAGTGAGATGAAGAAGTGTTTTCAAAATAGGTCAATATTTCACTGATTATCAAAAAGGAAAAAAAACCCGTAACCCACTGCTCCTGATTCAATTGAAAAGCGGTGTTTAGGAAATGAAGATAAATGAGATGGGTTTCGGAAACTGAGAGAGTAAGCCTTGCTATATTTTTTCAAGCTAACCCCACTGTATTTTCTTGCTCAGAAAAAAACCTCACTTTCAGCTTTAGATGTTTTTTAGAAGATTTGCTGTTAGTGAAGGAGGGGGAAAAGGCTACAAAATTATCACAGCAGCAGGATTCACAACCATTCTTTGTCACTCTTAGGCAACACCAAAGGGCAAACAAAAATTCTTATAGTAATTACAGAAGGCATGTGAATGGAAGTTACAATAGAATTACTAACCTTTTACACAGAAATTATCTGTGTTGCTGCATTTACACTTCTCACTGCACAACTAGTGATTTTAAATACCACTATATTTTTTTTCATGACCTGTAAGCTGACAGTACACATCTTTCAGGTATGGGGACAGATGGATAGATTTATAGACAATCAGACTTTTGAAGGAGAAATAAGGGCAGATTTTGTGAAATACTGAAGAAAATTTCATAATGCACCAAAAATTCCACTGATTCTAAAGCAGAAAGAAAGGGGCTGGATATGGGGAAACTGAGGCAAAGATCACTAAAATCCCATTGTTATCAGATCAAGCTCTCGAATGTCCACTGTCTCTGTAGCCAGCAAATGAATAAAAGAGGGTTATATAATTTAGATGTGACATAAAAACAAATGAAGGCAAAATAGTCCATCTAAGCTTTTGTGAATTTTCCAGATCTTACTATAGTATTTGTCAAAGTCCAGTTAGATTACACAGAGGGGATTTAATTTCATCATCCAAAGACAGGAACAACTCATTCTATGACTTCTATGGTTACGAACACCTCAGGGTGATGTACAGTCCTCCAATACTCCTTTTTCTGTTGTTTGAATATTTGCTACTGTGCTATGTGAAAGCACTTTAACTATAAGTACTACACATAGTAGATAACAGTTTGAAAGGAAAGTAAGGATTCAGAAATTTAAGTGTGTATCAAGTGCTATCTGTTAAAAATATATCACACAATTTTGTATATGTGTTTGGAAGAACGTTTGTGTAACAAAAGCAAAGCAAAGAATAATTCATGACATTTGGCTGCACTGAGTGAGGAAAACAGGGAAACTATGTGATCTCTGTGCATAAAAATGGATGCATAAAATCTTCTGCATCTTCTGCTCCCCAGGCAAAGATATTTCCTCTGTTGGCAAGAAGAAAAAATAGTACTTTGTTTCTTTGCCCTCTTTGACCATCTTATCTTCCCAAATGTGACAAGCTGCTGGCCATGTAGTCTGCTAGGACCTTCCAGAGATAAGATATCCCCAATGGTCAAGGCCAGATGGCCCCTCTTGTTCTTTCCTGTTTTTAAACTGTAAAACCCTTGCTTGGAATCGTTATTTTACATTTCTCAAATGGAAACATTTGGGAAGCAAGACATAATTTCTCTGTCATATCTGTCATTCTGTAGACAGAAAATATCAGTGTAGATAGAAATCTCTTCAGGATACACTTGAATCTTAGTAACAGACATCTTAATGTTCGAACTTGGGGGGTTTAAGCTTTTAATTTACATGGTTAGGCCATCCAGTCACAGAAGGTATAACAATTTTCCATTTTTTCCCCCAAACACTCCTTCTCCATATGAACATAGTTCACCTCCATCATAGTCGTCATAGAACAAGCTCTCAGGAGCATTCACGAACAACTGCTCTACCAAATGCTCTTTCAAGGACACCCCCTGTACCACAGAAAAATTGGGAACAAGGAATCCAGAGATGCAGCATTGATACAGACAGAAGGAGAAGGAATAGCCCTTCGATTGGGCCAGCAGCTCAGGAGATTTAAGTTCCACCACTGACTTCCATGAGAAAGTCAGTGCCAAGTCACTGTTCATGGCACGCAAGGGGCAGATCTGTCAGGTACCCTTCTCTATGTCCTGACACACCGTTTGCTTCTCAATAATGAGTCCCAGTGGCAGGTTCCAGAATGGAAATGGTCAACTCTGAATGGCACCATGAGCTGCTTAGCCTTTGCCCCAGTGCCCAGAGAAGCAGAAACCGTTCTCCATTTTCACCCAGGACTTCTAGGCCAAACTAACTCCTTCACCCCAACATCTCTTTTGGAGCACAGCTTGAATGGCTGTTTTGCTCTCACCTTCGAACAAAACCTTGCCTAAATACCTCCATCAGAAGGCTTCACAGATGGATCTGAGAACAGCACCCTCTGACCCAGAGGCTGGACCCACTGACTGCAGCTCACTTCCATTGAAATAACCTGTCCTCATATTTCAACTCTTCATCTGTAACTTCACTTTACATTTTAACAAGTGTGCAGCAGATTCTTCAAAGCATCCAGATGTTAGGCAGAAGTGATCAAGTAATTCCTTAAATATGGTGTCCACTTTCAAGAGCCAGGATCAGAGCATGGTCCTATTATTTTATAACCTTGTTCAGCATGAGCCAAGTGCCTAAGAGGTGTTTAAATGCACATGTTTCTAATTATAGCTTATGCTTCACAAATATTTCCCTTTACATTGCCAAAAGTGTTCTTTTGCAGTCTAAAGCTTCCTAGCAAATAACATGAAAAATATCCTCTCATGGAAATTACTGTTGCACAAAATATCATTTAATAATTTAAGCTCAATCTTTAATGTAAGACTGACACAGCTGCAAAATTGCTATAATCTGTAAAAGGACTCCTTAAAAATGATTATGTTTTAATTATCAATGATTATACTGATAAAACAGTTCAACAGAGAAGACATAACAAATTTTCAGCTCAAATGACTTCCAGTAGAGCTCAGATATGTTTCATTAAAGACTTTTACAATAAGATATACACGTAGTACCATTCATTGCTTAGCATTGGAAAAGCAATCAAACTTTCCAAATCTAGTCACCATTTTTGTGACTGAGACATATAAATTCAGAATGAAGAATCCCTAATTTGTTTCTAATCTGTACCAGATTAAAAGCAATCATTTTGTTTTAAAATACAATGGTCTAACATATGGCTGAGGATATAGATCTCATGGAGGAGCAGGCGCTGCTGGAGAGACCTGGGTGTATTTGCACCCATCAGAGACCCCCTAAAGCAGCAGGCAATATGCCTCTCATCTTCTCTCTGCTTCACTTCTGATAACTAGTATTTAAAGAGTGTCCAATGCAACTGGACACTCTTTAATTCAATCTGGTCTAAGTTAAATTTCTCCAGTAAAAACACAGATACTCCACTAAAATTATACATGCAATGTGATAAGAAGGAGACTGAAAGTGAATCTCACATACATCACTGCAGTTATTCTAGTACTATAACAATGGAACCTGGATTAGAAACTGGTCCTTATGCAAATTAAGATGTAAATGCTGCTATTTTTGACGGCTCTGTATTATATGGCAAATCTGTTAATAGCATAATGCCTTTGGAGAATAGAAAAGCATGTCTTAAAAAATGATTGAAAAATAAATCTCAGTTGTAATGGAATTTTACAAAGTGCTTAACAGTACAATTTTGCTAAGACATTTTAGGCAAACAATTACTTTATCAGTTGTGTTTAACATATCACACTCACACTTTAACCATAATTTATATTGAAATTACTTCTTCCCCACACTAATAAGCATTAAATTTTAACATCAGAAAAAAGTACAAGGAAAATAAAACATGACATATTGGATACCAGTAAAGAAGAGATTAAAGGAAAGAAGTGAGATTCATACAAACCAGGAACATATTCATAATCACGTATGTGCACCGATTCAACTGAGTGAGTATTTCATCTAAGCCACCCAATTTATGCCCTAACCACTTCGGTATCTTGTTTTCATGCATATATAATGCAGAAGCTGCACAAATGGACTGGACTTGTCTGTTCTTCATACTGAATAAATTGTACGGGCCACCACAATAAGATACATACATTTATCTCTTTAAAGCATGCAGGTAGTCTGATCAGTTTTGGTTTAAGTTATACTTATAGGAATGCCAAGATAAGCTCTGTGAGAAATGACCACACATTCACCTCATTTTATCGTCACCTACACTTCTGAGGAAGTGAACAGCAAAGCTTCCCTTGAGTTTAGCAACACATGGATGCAGTCTTCAATCAGTGTTTCTCACTGATTTTCAGGGAATTGAGGTATAAATCATCATGCTTATTAAAAATCAAGGGTTTTTTGCTTTTTCAAAATCTTTTGGGGGTTTTAGTGGGAAAGAAATATTAAAGTACTTTGCTCTCATGGAATAAATTAGGCAAGGGCAACTAAGGCAATGACAGCATCACTGGGGAGCTGAGTTACTCACTCCTCTATTTTTATCTGATTGTCTGATGTAGGTAGCAGGAGAAGTCCAACATTCAGGACTGACACTGGCACCAGCAAAACACTGAAGTACCCAGCCTGAGATTTGCTGCAGTGAGGTTCAAGAGCAGGCAAGTAATTCCCCCAATGCAAGTCACACTAATCGCAGAATTTAAGTACACAGCAGAATTGGGAGGCTGCACTCAAATCCTGGACAGCAAGTCTATCTTTTCTGAGTTTGCCACTGGCCTAAATGTAAAAGTTAAATGTAAAAATTGAGAAATGCTTAAAGACAAGCAGGTGTTTATGTGCTCTGGAAGATAGGCCTTGATTGTATATGGAGAATTTTCCTTATAAGTCTGTTTGAAATTATTAAAATTATTAAAAAGATAAATTATTTATAATGGTTATTTAATATGAAATTCATATTGAGAATATTCTATGATCCTTTAAGCACTGAAAAAAGGAATAAAGGTTGATAAAAAAGTGTAGGGGTTTTTTACACAACTATGAGCTGTTTGCTACCAAGCTTCAAATTCTGTAACCTCCTTTCAAATGCATTTTTCTGTGGTGTTGATCCCTCTTGTTTAATAATGTCAAGGCTTCATAAATAAAACATCTATTATATCAGCTATCAGAATGTCACCTTCTGATAAACCTGTGTAGTCTAAGAAAAAAACCCACCTGACTCCAAATATACACCATCAATGTAAAGCTACTCTTCTTCTAATTTATTATATTCTTATAAATTATTAAAGACTTCCAAAAAATTTTTGTTGTACGGTGTACTTCAAAGCATATTACTTGAAAGCTGCACATCCAAATTAATCAGCTGTTTCCTTTGCAAATATATTCTTTCCTTCAAAGCCTGACTTCCAGTGTGCAAAGCTGTCACCAGCCTAATGTACCACCGCTGTGCCATGTGTAGTAATAGCATTTAGAGTAATGAAGTGACATTTTTTTTGGAAAGACCTAAATTGACTCCATATTCTGAAAGATAGGCACAATCTGCATTCAGTGCTGCCATTTAAAACACAAAGTAAAATATCACGACAGAAGATGCAAAGCAGAGATTATTGCACAGGCAAAAGAATGGCACAGAATATTAAATTCCTACAGAAATTAACATCAAAATTAGCATAGCCACACTGTCTTTAAATTCTTTGCATTTCATAAAGTCGTGCTGAATTACACGGAGTTTTTGCTAAAGGCGCAGCTGGCGTGTTGTTGTTCCTGGATGCAGATGCATATTAATGGCTGTGTGAAAAGGATAACAGTATATGAGAAATAATCAATGCATTCTTTTCCTCCTGTTCAAGAGATTGTTAGTGTGTTCCCCCGCACACACTGCAGTTTGCTGTCCTGAAAACAGGAGGTCAGGACTCCTGATCACAGGATCAGGACAATACCTGCACAGGCTGGTGCAGGAGAACCTTACATGAATTAAACCTATGGCTGTTTCTCCAGCCTCTTAGAATGAGCAGCTGTGTATCAGAAGTCCTAGCATACTGTAAACTACCAGAAAAACTCAATGCAATTACCCTGTAAAGAACCAGCAGCAACCAAAACCATATTGCAATCTTCCGCTTTAGAAAATTAACCTTTAGAAATGGCTGATGTCAGATGTTGCAGGCCAGTTCAGCCATAAACAACTGTGCAGGTCTTATATTTCTGTTGTAATCCTCCATTTGTGATTTATAGTACTCTTCTTAAATCTAAAGAAACTGGAGATTGAAGGATGGTGTTTAATGTCATTATTTGAGCGATACAAAAGCCTTGGCTTAATTCTTTTTATTTTAAAGAACTCTTACAGATAGCTCTCAGATTACTTACATAAACCTTAGAAAAATAAGAGATCATGTTCATGATGTTTGGGTTTCACTTTTGAAAGGCTGTTTGAAGAGACTGAAAGTGTTTGATTCAGAAAGCTCAGGCACAGAAATGGTCTCCAACCGTGCACGCGGGGCTAAAGGGCTGTAAGGGTCACTTCACATTAAAGCTGAACAAGAATGACACTAAATGTAATTCAGCTCTAAAACAATTCCTTCTCAAAGAGGCTTCACTCTCCTTTTTCAGGCTGGGGTAAACGCTTGAAGGTCGGGAGGCCACAGTGCTTGTCAGTGCATTCAATGCACATTAAAAAGACAGGCTATTAAGGAAAGGTCTCTGACATTTACTTGGGAGCCAACCCTCCCTTCTTCCAGTTGTTCCCTTCCCCAGTTTCAACACATTCTCTAATCAAGCATCAATACAATGCAATATAATTGATGTAGTAGTCATTACTGGGAATTGCCCATTCTCCTATCAAATCAGAGTGTACAGAAAAGACTGTGTTTGAAATGGGTGAACTTAATTGCCCGATGGTCCCCAAGAGGGTTGTACAAACAGATCAAGACATCACACACACACAACTGATCTCAGCTGTGACACAAGCTTTTTGTCACTCCCTCATCCATCTTTGCTTACTAGGGATAATGGTGGCTGGATTCGACACTGGACAATCTAATAAATAAGAGCATTGGATGTGTTTCAAATGAAGCATCCCAGAATGCAGGATTTAGTGACATTTTGATTAAAGGTCCATACCTAACAAAGGCTTTTCATGAGGCAGCTGCTTAAAAGACAATCTATTTGAGCAAAAACAGAGCAGAGTAGCTGGTATCCCTTGGCAATTTACTGTGAAACATTTGTTTGCTTCACAACGATCTGGTTCACAATCATTGCACTTCCATGGTTGGTTGATTAAATCAGTATCTCTAGCAGTCATTACAGAGAGCAAAGGAAAAAAAGTCAATTGCTAAAGTAATCCCCTTTTGTGTTATGCAAAACACATATGTCAGGAAGAAGCATTCCTTTTTCTTTCCCAGCACCTTGTTCTCTGTTTCCAATTCCCAGCAGAAAGCACTGGGGTTTTAAGTTACAGAGTCATAGAGTATTTGATCAAGGAAAGCGTTAATCCAGAACAGCGGTGTTAGCTGCTCTGAAGGAAGTGCACCACCAACAATTTAGTAAACAATTACAGATTCACTGATACTGATCTAGGAAAGTACTGAATTCATTTTTAAAAAAAAGGAAGGAAGGAAGGAAAAGAGCTATAAGGGTTTACAAATAGAAACAACAACAGTAATTTGAATGTGATCCTGCAAAGAACACAAGCCACTCTCCACTGCAGGCTGCCTCTCCCATGCTGCAATCTGCATTGTGACAAGTAAAGAGATGCCTTGGTTCCAACCTAGGTTATCAGAAGTAGCTACAGAATATTTAAAAGACACAGATAGGAAGTATTCAGGCAACAGAAAAGAAGAAAATAAGAAAGAGCTTGACAAGCAGGGAAAATGTCAACTCTGGGGGGTCATGCTGCATTTATTTAGGCCCGTCTGGGTGTCAGTAAGTAGAAGGGAATAATAGATGGCAGGGACAGAAAGCAGGAATGAAAGGACAGCTCCTACATTACAAAAGCACAAACTAAAAGATTGAATTGCTTAATTTAGATAGATCTCTGTGAATGAGTGCATTTCAACTTCTTTTTAAATTTTATTTATAAAATGCTACCCTAGGCAGTTTCCAAATTGCTTAGTGCAAAAGCTGTCGATATCATTAGAGGAAGATGAAGGAGTCTTTTAAGCTAGGTGCAGTTTCTGTATTTCTCTTCGTTGTCAGGACTGTGATACAATTTTGCCGTGACAACATACCAGATTCCAAGGATACACAGAATGCCTTGAGAGCTCTGAATATGTAACATTCTCCAGATGGGAGGGAAGGCAAAACTTTTGTACGACTGTGTTCACCATGAAGATAGCTCTGAAACAGCAGAGCCATCCATACCTTTTCCTCATGCACAGTGTCAAAATCTGTACAGTTATCTTCTCCATAAGCATATTTTTCATAATTTTCTTTTTACTTTTCTCTGCATCTGATGTGTTAGCCTAGCAGTTTCTATATCAAAGTTCTTTCTTACCTCTTCCATTACATGCATGTTAAAATAAAATTCACAGCATGGTAAGGTGTGTGCCATTTGCTTATTTCAAAATACTCTCTCACACAGAGGTATTTTTCATGAATTCATAGTACCTGAACACCTTACACAACACATGTAATTCAAATAAAACTGCCTGCAACCAAGCACTAACCCAATTAGCTGAATTTTGTCAAAGATTCTAGTTAGATCGCACAGAAATCATCAATCAGGCCTTGGATTCAAGTGGTTTGAAATGTATTTATGCTTACATGCAGTATTCAGAATATTTTTATTTTACCTTGACTTTAACTGGGTTATTTGAGAGAGCTGAGAATGGCCCTTTAAGTATTGGCCTTTAAGTATTGGCTTCAGGAGGCACTAAAGGCAAGCAACCCCCTCACTGATTTTATTGTCTGAAAATTAAGCAGCAGTAACAGGCAGGTGCTTTGTGTGCAGACAAGGTATGTTACTCTGGCAAGAACTAAGAGTGGTTTGTTTGACTGACACACCTTTAGTGTTCTGTTACGTGATTAACTCTATAGATAGAGGCTGTATCTGTACTGCAACTTTACACAATGCTTAGTGCTGCGGAGCACAGATGACATCTCTGAATGTTTTCCTAGTACAAGGTTGAGATATTTTTCAGTTTCTGAGGAATCTGTGTACCCAACCTCCATTACACTAAAGACAACTGAAGGGACATTTGTGTGATCTATTTTAGATTCTTGCTGTAGGTTTTCTAAATTTCCTATTTAGAAGTTTCTGCCTCTTGCCATTGTGTGGGTAAGTCGAGTGCTTTCTGAGCTGCGCCTGAGGATTGTATCATGGGGTACATAGTACAGGAGCTTTCACAAGTGTCTAAATCCCCACGGTTGTTTTGCACAAAAACCCATTCCTATACTAGATTTTCAGTCTGCCTCTCAATAAAATCCCTCTCTCAAATTCAAGTGAGAGTTTGAGAATGGACCGGTCTACCACATCCACAACCACCCGATCTGTATGGCTATAGAAGAGGGTAAACAGAGACATCTGATCAGCCTCCATTTGCAGAATTAGCATGTCCTTTTTGTGTACTAGCAATCATGATTGCAGAAGGCGATCCTGAAAGCATTCTGAGATCAACGGATGTTTAAAAGGCCCTTAGCACACAACAAAGTAGCACAATCAAAATTTTATCCATTTATTCCCCTTCCTAAGCACGTTGCTGAAACATTACCTCTTTTCATTTAGAATAGAGTGCAGTGCTATGTGAGATCTGTTGCCTGCAGTACAACTGATGATACTTTAGATAAGAGGGATGAGATAGCTTTCAGTCTTACAAAGGTAACAGACCACTTTAATGAAAGTTTAGAATTTGTGTTTAATATTTCATCACCTTAATACTTTGATTTATGTAGGCTACTGTACATCCTCAAAGGGAAAGGGGAGAGTACTTTCACAGAAGAGCATTTGGGGAGAAAGATGTTGACATTTCTAGTCAAGTTACACTCCTAATTGTGTATAAATCTTTTATAGTTCTCCTGTTTCTCTGAATAAATTACTTTCACAATGCAACAACAAAATCAGACATTTATAAACCATGGTTTATGATAACAACTCATCATAAAACACTAGCTTCTCATCATTTCCTGTACAGACACAGCACTAGTATCAGACATGGAGAGAAGCATTACTGTACGCACAATACAGGTCTATTATCATGTTCTCCAACTCTGTAGAAATCCTTTATTGAGACATTTGATAGCAGTTCTTGATAAAATAAACAGAGGCAAAACATGAAAAGGCCAATGAAAAACAGAGTCATAGATTTAAGCACAAAAGTAATGAAATTCTTAGCAATGGTGTCAGATTTGGGTATCTGCACCCTAAATACTGTTAGCTGAGAAGAAAGGTCCATGTATACAAACTTTAATATCACAATACAAGGGTTTTCTCCATACACACTCTCTTTTTATAGTATACAACACTGAGATATTGAAAATGTGCTCTGAAAGTATCTGATGGCTATCAGCTTTCATATGCAAGCAAGGTATTGGCAGCTCAGTTACCATACTCTTGACGATGTTATATACAAAATAATCAAGTAGCATGTTGTGGACTAGCAAACTCTAAAACCTGTCACTATTCACTCTCATAATGAGATTGCAGTATTCTCTCAATTCTACTTCTAAAGGAATACCCTGAAACTGTCTCTTGCTCTGCCTAAAATGATGTAACTTTTAGCAAATGCACATTTACGCCTTTGACTGTTGACTTTTGCCACATCGTTTCAAATGCCAATCCAGAAAGCACGTCAGCACAAGGAGAGTCACATCATCATTCACACAGTCCATTGGTAGTGGTCTCGAGGAGGGAAAGTGGGAAGATTGACTTTGTTCCCACAAGAAAAAAGTAAGTGACCTATGAAATGTGAAGTTGACCTTTTATTTGTTATCAGTCATCTGGACAAGTGAAAGGGACCACCCTCTTTGTTATGCTTATTAGCCTTTTGTCAACACTACAAGCTCCAAATAGGTATTTCCTGAAAGGCTAAACAAATTACAACTGACCTGCCAAATCATAAAGGAAACCATGGCAGAACCATGAAAAGAATCACCATCCTGGTCATGGGTTCACTAGACTGTTGGGCAAGAAAGTGGGAGCAGAAGTATCTCAGTCCTGCAAAACTCTAACCTCTCCAGTCCCCTGATATTCAGAGCAAAGCAGCCAGCAAAGCCATTCAGAGCAGTTGTATCTCTCCACATCCACTCAAGCCAGCACTCAGTTGATGCAGTAAAAGAGGTATCTCACGCTACATTATTTTACAGTGCCTTTATGCTAGTATAAGTTGATTCGGTTTAGCAGCTTCCACAGCAAGCATGACATGGCAATACCAAAAGCCAAGTCCTACTACTCCACTGTGAAAAACTGACATTAACCAACAAGCCATTTAAAATTTCAAAAGAAAAGCCAACAAATAACTTTGTATGTGGCTATATTTAAATGCTAAGTCATTATTTCTTTCTAAAGCTATCTGATAATGGATAAAACAAGATGCTCCCTGCTCCTTTCCAAGCTTGCCTCTCCCACAAGCACAGGACAATTCAGAGACAAATAGTTCTCTTATTTCCCCATGTCACCTTCAGGCACTTCAGACCAGAGGATCTCATGGAATGGTCACAGCTAATTCTTCCAGAGCTGTGTCTTCTAACACCTCCTCTAGGGAAATACTACTCACCTTACACAGTCAGAAAATTTAACACTGGACTTTTCATATAGGGCTCTTTTTTTTTTTTATTCATGGCACCATGCCAGAAAGCCTAACAATTGGAGAAGGGCTGAGGTTGGCTGTCTTGTAGCCTGAATCCAAAGAATCCAAACTATGGCTGTATTTTACACAAAATTATGAAGTTCCTCATGCATTGGCTCATGGCCTCAGCTTCTATCCTGCAGACACCATTTGGTTAATTGGTTTAGCCATTTGCTATACACACTCCCAAGCTCCAGTCACTAGCAAACAGCATGAGTTTCATTTGTGCTAGGTGGTTTGTGTTACAGGTGGTTTGTGTAGACTTCTGTTAATCCTTTGATAGTAATTTCTGTGACTATGCACAGTCTACTCAATAGTTTAACTGCTTAATCAGCCATATACCCAAGTCCCCTTTACTTACAAGACACGCACATGGTAGGCTTTGTATTTTTTAAGACTCATGCAACACTGCCTTAGCCTTAAGCAAAGAAAAAATGGATGCTATGACAGATTCCTTTCATCCAAATTCTATTAATCCAGGAAGACTCTTACTGCAAATAATTTCCCTGTTTAAGGGTTTAAATAACAGGATTCTTTCACTGCACTCATTGAAGCCTATCTAAAGAGGGGGAAAAGGAGTCACCAGTAGGTATTTCAGTAAGTTATGTTTAATTTTAAAAAAATAATTTTGAAAAGGTTAAGGCAAACTTACACATGTGCTCCAGGCAAAACCCAACCATTTTCATTCTCCCTAAAAATGTTTTAAACACAGTAAAAGGAGGAAGATTAACAAAAAAAAAACCACCCAAAACTAAACAACAAACCTGGTAGTAGAAAAACACAAAGATGTTGTTGAAAGCAAACATATAATTTAAAAACGTTGTCTATACTTTTTTACTTTTTTCACATACCTCTGCTTCCAAAAGATGGAAAGCTATAAAATACTTTCAGTGACTGTCTACTTTTATTGGTTATCTACTGTCTTCACAATCACGATTACTTCCATGACTCTATATAATCAATTACTTTAAGTAAAAAGCCACTCTAATTAATGATACGAGTTAAAATTGCATGACTGAATAAGGAAGCAGCTCAAGGAAAATCACAGCACATACCCAAAATACTCAACATAGTCTTTGGGTGTTAGCACTAAACAAGCAAAATTCCTTGCAACAGAATGAACACTTTACTGCATGAATTAAAGGCATCCGTAACATGGAGCCTGACATGCTGGAAGCAGCCAAACAACAGTAATTGCAGATTCGGTTTGAAATTCTTTTGGGGGATTTGATGAGCTCCTGTTTCAGCACTGTGTGCTTTAAGATAAATTATAGTGATGGATATTTGCACTCAAGTGTTCATGTAGGACAGTGGCCACTGGATGGATATAAGACTTCAGCAGACAGTGCTCATTACAAAATCATAAAATAGTTCTTACAGCTGTTTTTCAAAGGTTTTTTAAATGTGATGGAATTATATGCAGAAAAAAAAAATATATTCCTAACTCTCAGTACCACAAAGAAACTACATAAGAAATGTTAGCATTTTCACAGTAGTTTTAAACAAATTTCCTTGTTCTTTGAATGGGTGCATATGTCTGTGTATGTATCTGTATGTACACACACAACTTTACATATAAACACAATTTTACAGAGAAGTCTTTTGCAATGATTCATGAATACATAAAAGGATTACTTCCCAATACATTTTAGCAGTAAAAGAAAAATGTAATTATCTACACATCTCAAATTCACAGTTATTCTGGAAGTTATTTAGAAATAAATATGAGCAGTTAATGGATATAATTCCACTACTTCTCATTCCCTGTTTTTAATAGAAGAGTTTTTCTCTATCCTCATAAAAGGTACTTAGTAAACTCATCTCTTTATTACTTTTTAATGTGTGTCAAACCACGCTGTACATAAACCCATATGAATTTGTATGGGAGGAGGGGGGGAGATGTAGAGAGACATAGCATTCTATATATCACTCCAGCAAGAGAATAAGGATCTAATATTTTTGTATTACACTATTAAATATCCATTTTAATATTTCCCTGTCCTTAACTTAGTCCTTAATCCTGTAAACTGTTCTGTATAAGAGGCCTCATGTATCTGCATGGAAACCACAAAAGATAATGAGAAAAAATAACTTGCACCTTCCCACATGGAACTCAATACAGACCTACAAACCAAATCTACAATTAATAGAGCAGAGAGAGTGACAACATGAGCTTCCCTGTACTAGCTAATAAAAATGGCCAAATTTCTACATTGCAGTGCATGTATCTACTCATCATCCCACTGTGAATTTCCTATTCATCCCATAAACAAGTTCCACTCAAGGCATTAGAAATCCAGTGCAAAGAAGAGCTACATGGCAAGAACTAGAGCCTTGCAATGCAGACTTCCGAATAGATTTTTCCTGCCGTTTCAGCCAACATTTTCTTATGCAGACACAGATTAATCTGATTAGCTAAAGAGTCATCTAAGGGCACAGTCTGAGCTGTGATACACCAGCTTAATGGAGAAAAGAGAAGAGCTCTAACTGCTTTAAAAGAACTAGCTTTACAAACAGTGTTGAAGCACACATAAAATTACCTGTGCTATAAAAACATTGCTAAGGCAATCTGTAACACACTAGTATAAAATTTGTATCTATTTAAGAAAGCAGAGCAGTGCTCCAAAAAGCCAGAATAGGTTGCATTTGTATTACAGCTGATTAAACTTTGCCAGAAAGGGAAGAACCTAAAAACTTAATTTATTATGATTCTTTTAATTTGCCTCCTGAAAAGAACAAGGATATTCCATGGCCAGGAGGGTCCTTTAAATTAATGCAAGGCTTTTAAGCATTATCACTATCTTCCGCATCTAGTACTGAGGAGAACCATAGCTGATTTTCATGTGGAGAACTCAAAAGGATGAGGAACTTAATCTCCGTGTCAGCAAAGTACTGATAAAAAGACTGACATCTTACAAGATTATCAAATTAAGATAATGAAGCAGATAAGGTGTGGTACAGGAAGGTTGACTACTTATATGAATGAGGACCCAAGTAAAGATAAGCCACAGAAATAAATGAGAGACAAGCCAGGAGAAGGAGGCTTGGAGGAACCTGGCACACACTGGTGGTAAAAATCAGCTTCCTGACTTGGACAGATATTGTTCTGGGGTTCTACAACAAGCTACGGCAGCAAATACTGAATTTTATTGGAAATAATTATTTATTCTGCAATAACATGTGGGAAGCCATAAACCACACTATCTGACAACAAAACCAGGGAGTGCAAAGATCATCTCTGAAGCAACAAGTCATCAGTAAAAGTGTGAATCTTCTTGGGAAATTCTGCTTCCAGATGGCTGGAGAAGAGCCGTTTTCCCCCTAAAACCTGTGTCAGCCCTGCCTGATGGCCAGGCTGTCACAGCCTGCCTCCCCACATGGCCGGTGAGGCAGCCCAGCACTGCTGCTGCCTGTGCTCTGCACACTCTGGCTGCCAGGGAGCTTGCTGTTCCAGCAAAGTGAGCTTGTGTTTGCCCACACACACAGTCACAGCCTAAGGAACACCTCGGTCATATGCAAAACTCTCATGTTTCTGTCAGCTTTTCACACCTCGGGTGCAAAACAGAACTGCCATGTGTCAAGCACGTGACACGCAATCCCTGCTGACAGACCGTGTCCTTGCAGGGCAATACCTGAACGGCTCTGGCAATACAATTGTCTCACATCGTTTCACCCTCTCAGCAGAGGATTTTGGACATCTATCAAGACAAAAAGAATCAAACATATATCAGTAACGATGCAGATGTTAAGCAGCTAGGGAAAAAATTTAAAACCACACAAAACCTAATGCTTGCAAAGGGTTAGCTCAGATCAAGTTTGGCCTTGCAGGCTCACAGGTTTGTTAATTATTACAAGCATTATCAACCTTGAGAAGTGATGCCTGGCTTACTGAGAATATTTTATGCACTCTTAATGTTAAATAGACACTGTGTTTTTTTTTCTTGTTGAGTACAATAGAGTTCAAAGTGAGAAAAAAAAAGAAAAAAAAACTATCCTGCCAGAAATCTGCAGCTAAAGCAAGATAAGCACTCTGCTAACAAATTACTCCACTGGAACCTCACCATATGTTGCTTGCACAACCTGTTGATATTTAGGCTTCAGGCAGCCACAGAGATATTTAGAGAATCTTGATGCTGCAGCAGAGGTGTAAAGCTTTTATTAAATACCATATTTAAGAAGATGACCTTCAAGCAAATTGCCTGGCACATACACTCACACTCATGCAGTGTGGTCAAGTGTCTTGGCAAGCCAGAGCCCCAAGACTGAAATACTACTGAGTGCATAAAGCAAAAAATTCAAGAGTAATATGATTTTTTTCTGCCTTTCTAGAACTTGTGCCAATGTTTTACCTGTCACAGGAGAGAGTAAGTGTGAACATCACCTCTACCCATTTAATTTGGTCTTTCTGACATCAGTTCCAAAAGGCCTGTAGTTCAACCAGCTCAGAAACCAGCAGCTTCTTTATCAGTGAAGACATGACACTGCGACTCTCTGATATTGGCCCTGTCAATATCCTATAACCTGTGGCCTGAGAAACCATTTCTAGAGGCAAAGAGACATTCAGATCACCGTGCTGTTCACCCATTAGTCTATTTACTGAGAGAATCATGCTATGCCCTCCAGGTCCAGCAGCATCCATTCTGGTATGGGACTGATGGGGTAATACAGACCTCCCAGTTACCTCCGCTGCTGGGTGGAACCAGCAGGGATTTAGCACAAGGACTAATAGGGTTCTGGTTCCCAGGGAGAATACACCTCCATGTCCTATAAAATAGCCAAATCTTCCATCTTCATCACATTCAGAAGAGCAACATGCTCTCTACTGAATATAGGCAATCGCTCTTTACATTTCTGCCTACAAACAGGAATTTTTCTAGAAGTGATAAATCAAGTTTGATTGGAAAAATATCACAAAAATTCATTAGCACACTATTAAAAAACTTGCAATATCTGGACACTAATTTCATGAAAGCCTTTGCACAGAGACATTTCTGACAGTTATTTAGGTTTAAAAATTTATTCTAAGTCCTTCATTTAAAAATAATATTTATTCATTAATGATAATGAAGAATTATGAAAAATAGAATGTCTTCGCTATAAACAAGGTTAAAAAAAAACCTGACATTTTTTAAATCTTAAAATTTCTTGTCAAAGTTTCTGTTAATTCCTTTCCAGCCTCATTGGTTTTTGTCAGTCCCAGTTATGGTCTACTATATGCAATATAAAGCAAAACATATCAATCTAAAGAGCAGTTTACTATTTTTGAGAAGTTTGATAAAAAGATGATCTTACCCTATTTATTATTTCCAAACAAGTATCTATTCACCTTCAAGTGTCAGCTTGGACTGACAATTTTCATTTAGCTGGGGTTTTTTTCACTACGGAAGGAAACCTGAAAATTGAATTGGAAGGGATAGCTGAAGATAAAGAAATTCTTACCAAAATTCTTTGGACAACAAAGTAATTATTTTCAACTTACACAACAGTTTAACTCCTGTTCTAGTTGATACAAAAGACACCAATTTCATAATATTTCAGAAAATAAAAGACAAATTGCTTCTGCTTGTTTCTGTCTGTGATTGTGCAACATGACATGGAACTGATTCGGTTTTCTGTCGGCAAAAGTTTGGTCTTTACTGTGAAGACCCAGTGATTTCTAATTCCCAGAATTAACTTTTGTTTCTTAGACAGTTTAACACATAAAGCTTTGTGTCTTACACATGTAATGCTTGTCTTGTATAAAGCCCTGTGGTCAAAGTCAAGACACATTTACAAGTTAGATCTTTCTGATTCTCGGGACACTGCAAACGTGTATCATCATTCTGAAAAGGACATATACAAGCAGCTTCTATAAGGCTCAGTGACAACTAAAAGAAAACCTGCTAATAAAATAGAGACAGAAATAAAAAAAGGGATAAATAGGGGCATTGTGGTGCTCAGGCTCTGAGAGCCAGAAGAACAATCAGGACAGATTATGGGCCTCTTCTCTTTCAGCCTCTTCAACACAAGATTGGCTGGAAAAACTGATCTTATTTAAAGAGGTTGAATGGAAATAAATTCCCTACTCCGTGTGGGTAATCACTGCTCTCTTCATCCTTTGAGTCTGAGTCCTCACTGAATTATGTCCTTCAGCTGGTCAGGAAATTCTCTAATGAAACGTAGCCCAGAGCTGGAGGAGGGGTCATGTGCTGACTACAGAAATTCCTGTGCAAGGCGTCACTTGAACCAGAAAGTGAAAATAGGCAGCCACACTAGTCTGTGCTCTAGGTCACCATACTATCTGCTGAAAGTCTTAACAGCCTGCTGGTACAAGTATTTTAAGTTCTTTATAATTTTTCCAGGAAAGGAGAAAATTCAGGTCATATGTTTATGAAATTCACCATCACACCATAAATACATCAGAGTGAATTTTGTCTCATCCTCCAAGAAAATTATTATAGGGTCATTGTGATGGTAGTACAGACTCTGTTGTGAAATACATGCAACACAAATCTCCACCTACAATTGGCTCTTACCCTGTTGAACTCACATGGAAGACATGGCCCGAGGAGAAAATAGTCACCTGCCACCTGATTATGTTAGTTTTGTTATCATTACTGATGCACAGCATCAAGGCTCTGTCAGCTTCTCACCCCACCACCACAGGACGCTTGGGGTGCACAGGTATTTGGGAGGGGACAGGGCTGGGGTAGGTGACTGCCACGGACCCACAGGGTATCCCAGACCATAAGGTGTCATGTTCAGCCTAAAAAGAGGGGGGAAGAAGCAAAAAGGAGGAAAAATTGAAGTCATGACATTTGTTTTGCCAAGTGACTACTGAACATGATGGAGCCCTGCTTTCCTGGGGATGGCTGAACATCTGCCTGCCAACGGGAAGTGGGGAACTAATTCCTTGTTTTGCTTTAACCCACAGTCTTAAAGATACACATTAAAATCAAAAGAATTGGAATTTGCATTTAGTTTTTCAGGATGCTGTTTGACAAAGTCTTTTTTAAGTTTTGCTGCTGTAGGGCCAATACTCTTTGAGGGTTTCTTTTATCCTATTTTACATTTTCTAAGTACAGAATCTGAATCCTTTTGTATGCTTTGACTGCTGTGATAATGTGCCATCTCCTGCCTTTACTTTCTCTCTTTTCCCCCCTTATTGTAATTTTTTCTGTACAGTCTTTTGACACAACTGTCAGACGTGCAGCTATAATCTCTACTGTTTTTAAAGTTAATGATTACTAAAGTCTGTGTGATAAATGTGACCCTTGGGGTAAGTTTCTAATTTCAGAAAAAGAAAATGCATATTAAACAAATAAAAACTGGAGTTGTATTTATGGTTCAGCCATTCAAAAAATATTATTTTTATAGTCTTTACCATGGTAGAACATTCATATAAAAAACCTCCTTGATTTCTGTACTACAAAAAATCTGAACGCTTTTGTGTAATGGTTAAGTCTTCAATTAGTCTATTGAGCTGCTCACACTGAGGTAGGATTTTAGTCTGACAAAGCTCCTGGCACATTTTTTGTATCGGATTTTATTTCCAAAAGAAATCTTTTTATATGTAAATTAATTACTAGATCCAGGCTCAAATTGCAAGCATATCAGGTGAGTTGCTTCCTTAATAGTTTGCCACTAACCTCATTATATTTACAATATTTTGTTAAAAAAATGGCCTCATTCTCTTGACTGGACTCCACAGCCACCTATCAGTCTTGATCCACGAGGAACTGTCATGAATTCAGCAGCAACAGCACAGTCCAAGAAGAATTGCCAGGACCACTGCATGCCTGAGGAAGATGACAAGCTGAGAGTGAATAAATCCAGAACTAGGTACCAGAACACTAGTTTTATGATCAACTGCCTTCCAGTTTAAATAGAACAGAGTGCTTCTTCTCAGTTTTATTTATCTGCAGAGAAAAGGTGCTTAATCTTTCTAGTTGCTGAAAGACAAGGAGAGGTTTCAGAGAAAAAGTGGCCGTTTGTATGGGAATCGCTATGTTTAGTAACACCTGAATCACACTGCGAGTAATTTTCCCAGTGCTAAGGAAAGCTTGTGTCATATTAATATATTTTGTGTTGTAGTTTTTTAATTTTGGTTGTAACGGAATTGAAGAAGAAAAATATTTATATATTTACAGGCAGTAGTCTATGAAACATTTAAATAGTGCCTACTACTTTAAAATCTTTGTGCATTAAAATCCAAAATTAATTTAGCATCCCTGTATTTTTACTCTTTGCAATTCAGAAGAGAGACTAAAGGAAACCAAGTTCCAGTCTAAGGCTACAGAGGAAGCACTTGGTTCTTGGATCTCTGCAGATTTGGGCAGTTGTCGTTACCCCTTCCTTGCAGAGACAGAACAAATATGTCCTTACAGCACAAAAGAAGTGCATGACTTTTTCTGTCACGATGCTCCATGTCAGAGCTGGGCGGAAGCAATTGCTGTGAGATTCAACTTTGTACGTCACATGCCAGGTCAGGAACGAACACATCTGCCAGCTTCCTTTACTGGCTAAGTTGCATAACAAATGCACCGAGGACACAGCCAAGGTTCATCCCCTCTCACCCCTGCACTGGTTTATATTCCTTGTGCAGGAGAAAGGAGCAGTGTTGAGAGGAACAGCACAAGTACTGCAGAAACAGGCACAGTCTGGCTGGCTGGAGTTAGCTCACATCTACAAGAGGTGACAAAGCATGTTAAAAAGAAGGGAAAAGAAAGAGAGAGACAGCTAGTGACACCTTCCAGCAAGTATTTTGGAATGCCTCCAGCCATCCTTCAGAGGTGGCCACGTGCACGTCAGACACTGCAGTTGACTCTCACAGCTGCCCTGGAATTGCTCTCCAGCAACATCAACAACACTTGCACCGTGTCCAGAACTGACACTCAGCTCTTTAAAGATTTAAGAATTACAGGACTGGGGGCCACTAAAATTAAAACTTTTGTCAATGCTAGGAAGCATGGATGGAAACAGCTGAGGAAGCCCAGCCCATGCTGCCGTGCACACAATGCTTTGTGTATTTCAGTCCTTCTAGTTGTCAGACTGACACTTTGACAAGCAGCAAATGTCTCCTGATGAAAACCATTAAAAACATGGTGACTGTTTATGAAGTGCTATGTTTTGGCATGTCACCCTAAGCCACACTGTATCAACAGCTTCAGAAGAGATCCTCTTCGGGGCTCTTGCTGGAACTCGGAATAGAAAAATCTTTGACACCTCTTTAAAAAGTTGAATGTGCAACACCAAAAGCTAACACATAAAGTGCAGTGAACACAAAGCTGTGCTGTCTTGCCACCCTTTTTCAGCTGTCCTTTGAGAGCTACACAGTTCTGGAGTGCCAGGGCTGCAGTTCTAGGCAGTCCTTACATGGCCTGTAAGCCTGGGAGAAATACATCTACTGTCTGTTGCCTGCTGCAACATCATGATGTATGGAAAAACAAATCTTCCACAAAGGACATACACAAGAAGCATTCGTGCTGCTGTGTAATTAGTTTTAAGAATCTGACTTCTTAATGTGAAAAAAAACATATAAATAGTTGAAAACAGAAGTTAGTTATATTTTTATCATTAGGTTCTTAGCAATTTCAGAAATCTAGATTAAATTCCTTAATTAAACAACCCAAGATTAGTTTGAACACAATTGATTCATAAGATGTTACAAACCTCTCCTTACAAAGACTAATTGCAAACTTGGGATGCTTAAGCTGTTGCACTGCCAAGTGGCAACTCTCCTAGCAAGTGTCCCTTTAATCCTCCCCATCCTATCCCTACATTTACAAGGCATGTAAAAGAAACATATGTGTTTAGACGAGCCACAGGTGGGAGTCTCTGTGAGTGCCCCACTAAGCACTCTGCAGAGCCACAACTCTGGCATATGTTCTTTTCTCTTAAGAGGATCATGCTACTTGAGGATTTGCCACTCCAGTGCTTCAGCCACCAAGGGATTAATTCTTGAACTGGAAATGGGATGATTGTGGTCAGAGAAGTTTGCAAACAAGGCAATAAGTATAAAGGCTAGCAATGGTTTAAGGTATGTGGCTATTAAGGACAAAAAGTCCTTTCTGCGTGGTTCTCGATTTCCTTTCCCTGATGGAAGCAGGGCCCGGAAGGTTTATACACATATATTTCAGTTGTTCTGCATTTGTGTCTATAGCTGATGGGTTTACAGCTGTGCTGATGTTGACATTTCAGTTTAACATCATACACGGCCTTGAGTAGCTTCCCCAGGACAGAGGTGCACAGGTGTCAATTACAACTGATGCCTGCATTCCTAGTTAAGTCTTCCCTGAAAAACAGACAGGGTAGTTCTTCCTGTAATGTTTTGCTGGGGAGAGCATAGTTTACACGGCATTTGAGATTTCCTGGCCTATAGGAATGCAGACTCACAGAAGAAAGCTGTGAACCTATACAAGACTTGTTCTGTCTTTTGCAGCCTCTGCCTCCCATACCCCTGACACACTGGTACAGCTGTTGGATCAGCACTGGCTCTCTAGCACCTGACAGCAGAGTGTCAGAGTGGTAGCCAGACACTCTTTGCCACAGTCAGGGACACTTGGGTAGATCCTGCCCTCTGACCATCTTCTGGTGAAAAATGCTGTGCACGTGTACATCACCATCATAGGACTGAGCTAAATGCTATAAATAAATTTGCAGTTAAATACTCAAGGCTCTGAATCTATAAAATGCTTTTTAAAAGCACACATAATTATATTATATGCACACAGTTGTTTGCTGCTTTCTCTTAATAGAGATTATAATTTCAATTCATAAGACCTGTTTTCTTGAAGTACCAACTCTTTCATTATCTGAGTTTTAGCCTGGAATGGAAAAAGTTTTGTGTATGAACTATAGCTTTACAAAAAAGAATAAAGGGACGTGTAAGAAGAGACCTAGGGTAGGGTTTTTTCATCAAAGACTAATGTCCCTAACAGCTAAACTAGCCTTAATCTTCAACACAAAGAAAAACCTTTAGAAACATGAGTTTTAAAAACTTCTTTTTTTTCCTGAAGGAAAGGAAAATGGGAGGCATATGTCTGACCTACAGGTTCTGAAAGCCTGTAAATCCTAAGCCAGAAATTACAGAAAAATGATACTATGTAATTGCCACAGCGTAGGTTTGCACTCAGACATGAGGATCACAGTTCTTCCTTGCTTCTTAAAACCGCCATCCTACCCATCTGTTTTCTGAACCTTTTACTTTGGCAGCACTGAATTTGGCCTCTTCCATGGAACTCTTGCCATGAAGAATTCTATTTTATGGAATACAAACCCAAAATACGTCTGCACCAGAAGTATGGCACCTCACAAGAGGATGATTTTGTTCACCACTACCTTTAAAAGCAGTGACTAGAATTCAGCAATGAGGACATATATTGCTTTCATGCTAACAAATAAAATACTTGATGTTCCCCCAGTTGGAAGGTGTGAAATTGCTTAAATGGAAATTCTAGTAATACAAGTACTATTAAATGAGAGTAGAGAAAACCTTTTAAAAACTATTCAGCCTTTTGAAAAGCAAACACTTTGTTTGCTTAAGGAATTGCCACACAGCTTGGGAGGATAATTCTTACGTATCACGTAAGATACAAGATCTCCATTATTTATTCAGCTAGCTGCTAGTCACAGGTCTGTTTTGAAAACACTGAAGGGTTCCTTCTCTCTGTGGGAAAATCATAACTGACTGTGCTTTTGTCAAGTTTTATACTTCCAATCTGTAACTCTGCTGTTTGAAAAAGCCTGAGGCTTGTGCATAATCCCCCCGACTGCTCTGGCCAGGTTCTAATGACCATAAAAAAGGGGAGAAAACCTCCCTTGTACCCAAAATGTGTATATACAAAAGTGAGTGTCATTTCAGAAAGTAGCTCAGCATAACAGATTATCCACTCTGCTTCTAGAGTTCCTCCTCTCTTTATTTGGACAAACATACATTTGTGTCACTATCAGTACTGCAAACCATCCCTACCTAATGCTAAAGAATGCCAGTGATTCTTATTGTTCCATAGATTTGCACTTCAAGCACAATATTACCAAGCATGTAACATGACCAGTTGGTCTATTTTTATTAACAATCTTAGTCATTCTGCTCACAAAGTACCCTTGCATCCTCTTTGTAACCTTCTTAGATCCTTAATCCAGTTATAGGCACTGTTTCTTATCCCCAACTTCAACCTAGTAAATAAATATATGGATAGAAATATCAATAGATAGATAGATAGATAGATAGATAGATAGACAGACATGTAGATAAAAAAGTGGTTTTATTAGAAAGATAGTTTCCTAACTCTTACAAATTAAATGGGTTTTTTTTCCTTATCTTTTGCTAGGAGCTGTTTTCCTGAACAAACAATATTTTTTGCTTTTTATGATATATGATATAATATGGAAATACTTTCACATAATTCTGATATGGATCTGATTTAATGTTCTTGGGGGGTTGATGGAAAAATCATTCAATTCAATTTTTGTTCTATTTAGAAAATATATCTAGAGTATGAAAACACAAAGGTGAAAGTAGAGTACGTGGATTCTGCCCTGGATAAAGGGCAAAGAAGAACCATGTAGACATAGAGCCACAACACCACTCCTGTATGTTGTGACAATGCTCATGAGAGGAGACTACCACCTTTTCTGTCTAGTAAACACCAGGCTGGCAAGATAAAATTCAGTAGAAAAGTTCTTCTCACTGTATTCAGTAAATGATGTGCCAAAGGCAGAAACAATCTAGCCAGGCCTCTAGGAAGGTAAAAAAAACCATCAACCTACAGTGAAAAATAAATTTGGAAGACTGAGGAGAGAATAAACTTCTAGGTATCAGATGCACAAGGATTTTTAAAGAAGCAGTTCTGCCTTCCAACCTGGTGGCTCATACCACAGCAAAGATTGCCTACACATGTAACTGCTGGTCACAGCTAAAACTGTAACAGCTCTGGTAGCTGCATTATAAGCTTATGGCAACTCTGGTTTCCTCCTTTGAGAAGTCACTGTCAGATTACATGAGTTCACACTGAAGAATAAACAGTTTTTCTTCAATGCAAAAACTCAAGCTCATAAGCAAAACTTCTAGGCTTCAGTGGGTTCAGATTCTGATCTGTGAAATGTAAAAGGTATATTAGATGCAGGCTGGATTTTCAGGTATAAAGCTTGAGACTATCTGTATTAAGAGAGTTAGACTTATCCCAGAATCTCTTGTGCCAAATCTGAAAAAGCATACTTTTATTGGAAACATCTTCTATCTTAAATCATTTTTTCCTCTTCTCAGGGCCAGTCCTGCTATTTCACCTAGCAGCCCTCTTACTTCTTTTCGGGGTTTGAATCACGCTCCACCAACCACCGAAGCAGATGTCCCAGACATGGCAGAAGCTTCCAATAAATTATACCAATTTATAGAACAGTAAAAAAAAAAAAAAATAGAGAAACAGGTTGTTTCTCATGGCTGGGTATAGGGAGCATTGGCTGCCAAAAATAAAACCTTACATAAGCATAACAAACACATGCTATATTTTGCTACAGAATTTTTCACAACCAGACAGACCACATGTAACCACTACAACTATCACAAAAAAAGTACTACTACCTTTCTGAGCAACCTAAAGGCACTGACTTCTCTTGTGTCCACGTTTAAGACAATTTTTAATACACAAGAATATTAGAATTGTGTTAGAATAATAGAAGTGTATCACAATCATAAAACATAAAAAATCAAAGCACATCAGTATCAAAAAGGGTCTTCATCACATGCAACTCACTTGTCACAATTAGATACTGAATTTTAGGATCTCCTCTTTTCTGTAGGATGTGAACAATTTCTATGAATATTAATGGCAACTGGTCACAAGGAAGAGAAAGAATTTGAGATGCCTGCCTACACACTAACAGAAAATGTTTAAGTTGTCTTCAATATAGTGTTGCAACTCTTTTTTCCCCAAAATATTCTAATTAGAACATTTTGCAGTGGTAATTTATTAAATTTGGCCAGTTAATTTTTAGGAATCTGTATTTTTGTGGTGACCTCAACTTTAGAATAAAGAAATGAACATAAAGAAAAATATTACTCTGTGCTAAAAGTACTTTTATTGAGCACTATAAATCTGCAGTACCAGGACACCTCCATTTCTCACCACATGCCTAACTTCTGTGTATAGCAAAGTAAATCCCAGCTAAATGGTATATTTGCATTAAAGTTTCTTCTCATAAGGAAAAATTTACAGGAAAGTGTGCAACTACTTATGTCTGAAAGCGTGTACATCTAAACACTGGAGACTCTACTTACACCTAGTCTCAGTTTTCCCCAATGAGATACTGCATCATTAACCAAACTGCTAAAACAAGGGAGTTCTTTAAAAAGCAGTTTTTTCTCCCTTCCATTGCAAGAGCCATTCTTGACAACCATCATTTCTGAAACATACCTGCTAATAGTATTCTTTGTGCTGTAGGATAACCTAGTTCGTTAATAATTTTGAAGAAAGCGTGCAGTGGAATAAATTGATAAAGGTTTAAAAGAAACACCCTTCTGGAGCTTAGCTGGTTAAGAGAAATACTAAATCAGTGCTTGCTGACTGCTGAAGCCAACTGACGGGTGGCTTCTATATTTAGGATCCTCCTTACACCTGTCAAGAGACAGAGAGAGACAGCCAGTGAAAAAGAAAGTGTGTGCACCAGAGCAAGCAATCCAGAGACCCATCTCTTGCAGCAAGCAGCTAAAAATATAAGCAACAAAAAGCAACAAAGAAAACAGAGCAAAATCTTATTATTTATATTACACCGTTGCTCTGTGACATGCTGTCAGCAAGCACTCGGAACGGGGAACAGACCTCATTAGTTATCAGCAGCTCCAGCTTCTACAGGATGGCATAGTGATACTCCAAGCTGGATGCAATCCAACTGTGTCAAACCTGGGCTCCTCAGGTGGATCCCTTTCCCTGAAGCTCCTTAGCCAAAAGCCTGAGGCCTCTGCAGCCACATTTGCATTCCAAAGTGAACTCCAGCGATTATCCAACCCTGTGCTTAGCAATGTCACTGGAAATGGGCTTTCCAGCTTTGATTGGCATCTGTCTGAATCCAGGATGCTCTTCCTCTGCTCATCTGACAGCACTTCTTTCTAAATTGATGAATCATAGGTACATACATGAACATAATAGAAGAAAAATCACATAGGATTCCTTAAATAACACTATGCAACCAATTAGTGAAACAATCCTATTGCAAAGGCTTCAGATCCCTTTCTTTGTTTTAACTGAGTAACAGCACTGAATTTCAAATGCAAGGGCATCCTTCCAGCTGTAGCAGGGACTTGCTTTCAACAGATGGATGCTACCTTCCTCCCACCTGAGATGCACCACTCCTTTCAAATTTCTGATCTCCCAGTAAACAGAAATATTTGGGTTTATACAGATTAGGGATAAAGAAATAGCACTGCTGGGAAGTAGAGAAAATCATGCTATTTTTACACACATATCCTTTCTAAATCCTACATGGCAATTCCTAAATAAAGAAACCAAGCGTCATTCTACCTTCCCTGACTCATAACAATCCAAGTAATCTTTTAAACAATATCTGATTCAGCCCGCATTTTTTTTCAGGAGAAGGAAACCAAATGGCCTTTAAGTATTCCCCAGTGTTCAATGAACTATATCTATTGCTGGCCAAGCTTAATTTATGCTTCAGTAACTATTATTTTCCCAGAAAACAAACTGAAAAACCGTTTTTTCCCATCAATAGCAGATGAAATCCATATTTATTTGTTAAAAATTAATGACGTGGGTGTATGAGTGAGAGAAAATGCTCAGTCCTCATGAAAGATGTTAAATACTTATAAATGTGGATGTTTCAGTTTGGACACACAGCATAGGCAGTAACTGCAAAATACCTCTGAATCTTCTCAAAAGTAACCCTAATTATTTGCCTACCAGCTAGTTTTAACCACTAGTCAGTAGTTACACTTATCTGCTGAGGGTACATAACAAATGTTTATGTAGATATTAACTTTAATTACACAGAGGCAAGAGGCAAATGAATATAAAAACACATGGAAGACAATAAACTTACATTCAGCTCAATAAAGAGCTAAAGGCTTGCAGAAGAAATCTGTGTTCGATCCACACACACATACACCAGTTCTGTGTACCTTAATGTTACAGGATCATTTCAAACTGTATAGGGTAAAATTAAGGTTTTACTGGTGTCAACGTGATTTTTGCCATCTACATTCATGCATTTCCCCCATAGTTTAAAAGACAGAGGATTAAATGATTCAATAGTTGGGGGAAGTCAGATTCAGAGCAAGGGGTTGTGCCTGGTATGGTGCAGAGTGGCAATGACATGTGTGGCGCAGACCAATTAGCAGAGGCAGAGATAACCATGCCACATACCTCAGGTCACACAGTCACTAGCTGTTTATAAAAGGACTTTATAAATTTAGGTTTGAAATGCAGTTTATGTTTTTAAAAAACTTTTCTTTGTGCTTTTTGCTTTTTTCTTTGGAGGTCATGTAGACTAATATTTAATATTTTGTAATTCTGCATTTAAGAATATTCTACTAGTTATCCCATACATCATAATGGGAAAGTATAATGTGGCTTTATAGTCTCAACAACATTGCCAGCACAGAGAAATACAGCAAAACATGTATCAACAGTTGAAACATATCACATGCTACTCCCACCCAAACCAATGGATCTCAGTGCACTCATACATAGGATGTGAGCCTGAATAGCTGTCAACAATTCATTGAAGCTGAGATCCAAAACTTAAGTCTCTTCCACTGATCAGTCTGAAGACAAAATGGGTCCATACTAGATGTACTGTAAAAAATTATCTATCTCATTTAATAGATTAGCTGTGTCCTACAAATATTTTTTTCCTATCTGTCCCACAGCCTGACTATTCAGAAACATTCACATGCAAAAACAACTGCAGGATAACAATGCTAAGAGAGAGATCCATGAAGTTTTATGAAGTCCTAAAGGGTGGCAACGTACATTTACAAAGCACTAAGAGCATTGTAGTAAATATTGGGCAAACTACTGCTCTGTCCTACCTGCCACTAATGGTGTCATCCATGCCAGACATTATACCATTCTCCTGGGTACTAAGCCTTGTCTCTCCTATACTGATAATTGCAATGAATGCATAGGAGAAAAAAAAATATAGAAAGATTTGGCTGCCTTGCATCGTGTTAGAGGTGCACACACATTAGTATACATAACATTACCCCTGCCATTACTTATTCCCCTACAGGTATTATTAGGGAAAAACCTCAGGAGACATAAAATATATTGCTTTATCATTACTAGGGATGCTCTTTCCCTGACAAACCTTCTGTCTAAGGACCTCTGCCTCATTCTCATAAGTTTCTGTCACACAGAATCTGTAGTGATACGGGAACTGTTCCTTGTTTGGAGATTTCAAGCATTGGTTAATAAGAACAGAGACACACGTATGTGATGCACGCAGTGCTGCTGTTTGAGAGGTGTGCACAGGAAAACTCAGTCACCTAGCCTGACATACTTCATTTACATGCATCAAACTGAATCGTACACAACAGATTCAGCCATATTAGAAAAGAGACTCAGAATTGCATCAGAGATATAAAAAATGATGAAACATATTATATCCTATACATAATTTCTATGACTTTTTGAAATTCTTTTACCACCACGCAGAAAGCAGGGGTTACAGACCATTTCCATGGAGCTTTAGCATTATTTTGTTCCACTGCTTGAGAACAGAAAAGGTCAAGCTTAATATCATTAAAAGGTATTATCTAAGACAAAAGTGAAAGTCAGTCAACATCACCATGCTTCTCTGGAGTAGATTGGCAACAAAGACAACATCTATAGAAGCCTTTAAAATAATCCACAAATCTTCTACTAAAAGAAGAATTCAGAAATAATGTAAAAACAGATAGAGTCAGAGAACAGTTTGGGTCAGAAGGAACTTTTAAAGGTCATCTAGTCTAACTCTCTGCAATGGGCAGGGACATCTTTAACTAGACCAGGTAGCACAGAGCCTCGTCCAAACTGACCCAAAATGCTTCCAGGGAATATGTTTTACCAGATTCATTTAGTAATAATTTCTTCAGATCAAGTAGCTAATTCAGTACTTGATCAAAAAATCTGAAATCCTACAGTAGAAATACTTAATCTCATATTATGAGACCATTCCATACTTACAGTTTTAATTGAACTTAAAAATGAAAAGGTTTTTGGTTTTTCTTCCTTTCTAAAAATGTAACAGTTGAAAATAAAAGAGTTGGGAAATGAAAAAAAGTACTGTCCAGCTCCCAAGTAATACAGAAGAGAGCTTTTGCTCTTTCAGATTTCTCTTCAGTACAAATTTAGAAGCTTAACATTTCAGAAGCACCATGATAGCTTCTAGAAAATGGATCCACAAGATACTTGGTTGTAATAGCAAGGCATTTTGTATATTTAATCTGAATTTTCCTTACCTTACTTTGCAGGCTAAAGTTTGTGAAGTAGCTGATAGCCTGAATATGACTTCATCTTCACCACAATTTTAATAGCAATAAGAATTCAGCCCTTTATTCTGCTTTGATATGTAATAGCAAAAATCAGCACTTACATTTTGAAAGCATTGTACAAACAATTATCCATACCCTTTTGAAGAATTCACTGATGAAGGAGAAAACTCGGTAAGAATGAGAAAAAAGAGACCACAAAACTTCCATATTATTGTAAATATATGCTTTGGAAGCTTTAATACAGTCCCAACTTACAAGTTTGAAACCATGTAAATTCAAATCAACTGTAGTTTTGAGATGCATAGAATTGAGCTTTTCTTCTAAAAAGAAAAAGGTAAGCAGCAATGATAAACACTATATTTATATGGAGGCAGACAAGTAGTGGTGAATTACTTGAGCTGATAGAAAAATCAGGTTGCCCTTAGACTGGTGGCTTTAAAGCTCCTGAGATTTTTTTTTTTTTTTTTTTTACTGTATCATTTCAATATCATTTCAGACTCTCAGAGAACTACCCAACCAATGTAAAATAACGACACTTCACTGTAAATAGCCTTTATTTTACCACTGATTTTGTTTAGATAGACATTGAGTGCTAAAAAGATTGTGTAATTGCTGTGCTCTGAAAACAGACAGCATTATCAGCCAAGAAAACCATCATTAGTTCATTATCCAATTTTCCCAGGTGAAAGAAATGTTGCATGGAGAGTGTGTGTCTGTGTCAAATCACATAGTAACAAACCACAAACCGAATCTATCTAAATTACTGTTGAATTAGAAGCTCTATTTCACAGCAACAAACAAAACTGTGTACATCAGACAGCCTAGATTTGCCTACCAAATATTTGTTTAAGAACTTCGGAGTAAAACATATTTTAAATGCTGCAAGTTTTGTGGGGGCTTTTTGTTCGGTTTTTCTCTTTGGTTATTTTGTTTTTTTAAAGTAAAAGATGGTTTATTACTTTGCAGACATTGTAGGAATGTTTCATTACAAATAATGAAGAACTTCTTTATTTTATGCCGTCTTTGAGTGATACTGCAGATGATCCAGGTGTGCAGGTTACCTTTTTGGCCATTAAGAAAGCCTTGAGTAATTTCTATCCAAATACACATCCCTGAGTATCAGTGTAGGAAGTTTGGATCTGGTACACCAGAAATCTAAAATGTGAAGTATTGAAATCTGTTAAATTCGGATATGATTGCTTACAAAATCACCACACAATTAAATACAGAGCTAGACACACAGGAAGCTTGATTATTTTTCAGCCATGCAGGTAACTAGAAAAGCCAGTATTTCTCTGGTCTATGGCTGATATTTCCTGTTTGTTCATTTTCAGGAAAAATCCCAGCTAGAAAATAATTCCTGCCCAGTGAGAGGCTGTAGTGCCAATTACTGAAGTCGCACAGCATAAAAAACATGGCATCAACCAGGGATCTCTCTTTCTGCAGTGAAAGGAGACCCCAGCAATACAAAAAAATCCAAACATCTCAAAATACCTCTTTTAACAGGATATCTTTATCATAGCTTTTGGGTTCAGAGAATAGCTTTGGCTAATGAATTGCATTCAATCCCCAAAGGCAGATGCTTCTACACTCTCTCCATGTAGTGGCAACTATTACTAGTTTTACATTGCTAGAGACAAGGTATCGTGTTTGCAGCTTTACCAAAGTTATCTACAAAATACACCAGTCCAAGAGTGGGGTTGCATTTGAGTAACATTCTCAATGAAAGGTGCTTCTTGCAGAAAAAGTTTTGGTTTTGGAACTGAAGACAGGATCACAATGAAGATAGTATAAGGAAAACAATTTAAGGCTTAAAGCAGCTTCTTGTCTTGCTGTTCCTAGTTTTCAAGTGTTTAAACTTTATAACTGGATAATTTACTTTTAACTTTTTTTAAAAGTTTTTCTAAAGGATTTTTTAAAACGTCAATCATCATTTTATTCTCTAAACACATTATTCTCACAGCGATTAATGGGACAATTGTTGAGTAGAATATCCTTCACTAAAAAGAAATAAAGTCCCAGTTAATGAGATGTGTGGAACAAAGTATTTAATCATTAATGTTTAACCTGTATTTGCAATGCTGAAAGCATCGTTAATGAATACAAAAAGTGTTTGTAGAAGCATGGATACCTACAAGAACAGCTGAGCATGTTTGTGCAAGACTACCTTGCAGGCTATAAAAGTACTTTATTCTATCAATAAATGGAGTTATAAAAGGAAAAAATGCTATCAGCAAAATACCTGCAAGCAAATTATTGTTCCATACATCCACTGCAATATTCTTTATGGTCGTTTGTTAACTGAAACTCTCACCATCCATGCAAGGAAGTGATGGGTGCTTTCAATCCTAATTTTGTGGGCTAGGAGAGTGTATCTATACAAGGAACATATATATAAGATGAGTAAAGACACTGCCTTTTGCTTCTGGTAGCAAAGCAGCTATCATATCAGAATTATACCTCGTGTCCCCATAAAGCATCAATACAATCTTTCAGAGTAAATTCAGCTTCACTGGAAACAAATATAAAGTTTGTCTGTAAATTTCTTGCTGATTTTAATTCTAATTACCAGAAAACTCAAGACTTCATACCCAAAGATGAATGAATTACTCAGTTGTGCATAATGAGGGGTTAAATTAAATTACTTCAATCATTCCTACCATTCCAAATTAAGCTCTAGAACTAATTGCTTAAGAAGAAAAAAACCAAAACCAAAAATAAAACTACAAAGAAGTACATTTGTGAAAGCCACTTAGAGTTAACCTGCACACTACTAGGTGTTGCAGTACTTTGAAAAGGAAAGTATTTCTTCCTTACAATTCCACACTTTTATGTAATAAAATCATGTTTGTTCCTAATCTGAGGGAACATTTTTCAGTGCCTTCCAGCACATTAAGAACTTCTTTTTTACATGGACACTTGCTCAGTGGGGCACAGACAATGAAGTGGTGTCAGAGCTTATCATTTAAAAGGAAGACAAATGACCACATCTGATATCATACACGGTTTCCTTGGGATATCTTACTATTCTACTCCACAAAGCCTAATACAATCATGTATTAAATTTTATTTTACGTAATTTTCACAATCAGGCCTTGACAGTGATGACTCATTCTGTTGCAATGAAACCTGTATGTGTTTAATCAGAAATTATTTTATGTGGATTCATCCTTGCACTCAGGATTTAAATGATACAGGACTGATACTCATTATGCTGAAATTACACTGGTGCAAAGGATGAAATTGGGTACCCGACCGTTTCCAAAGACATTTAGAGTGAATCCTAGACCTACTCTCAGTCATGCACAAATCCCTCATGTATTTCTAATCAGTCAAAAGAGACCACATTCTGCCTTCAACTACCACAAACCTTTTCCCCATGTGTATATTACACTGAAATCTCCTTAAGACATGTTCCTGCACATATTAGTGATTCTCTCCCAGCTTATATATCTACCACATAATCTAAAATATATTCACAACAGACAAAAAATCTAATCAAGAAGATGCTAAGGCAAAAAAAGTGCCTTGATAAATAGCAACAACAAAAGACAAAATGGCAAGGACTACACTTCTATTGCTACTGTCTGTAGCAAACAAAGATAATTGCAATGAAAACTATGTTCCTCCTGCTTGAAATCTGAAGAGTCTTAGTGTTTGTCAGGTAATTAGTGATTGCTAGTGATCATCTTAGGCATGCTACTAGTCTGTAAACAGAAAAAATTATGTACTTTTCTTACCATCTTTCTTATAGAAACAGGACACCTTGTGTCATTAAACACATCGATTGAAGAAGCATGACAATTTGGGTGTCATTTCCATTTTAGAAATGGAATAAAACCAGCAGTAGCCTGTGCTGCAAAAGAAGCAACAGATCACGTTAATGAACCCATGTCATGAGCCCTTGGCTAGTATTGTATCTAACTATTGTCTCTTTTTCAAGTACAAAATATTCTCAGTAGAAATTTCAGAAGATCCTGGGATCCACATCTCCCAGTGCTTTCCACAGTGGAAAAGGAATTGGCACGACTGGCAAAGGAGTGCAACGAGTGCGTGGCATAGGCATGAGTCACATACTGGCTTCTCTTCACAATACTGCCTGCAGATTTTTGCTGACTCCTGTTAGTTTCTAAAAATGCTGTTAAGCTTATCTTTTGCAATCTGTGTGCATCCAAGAAGTACAGATCGTGGGGATTAACTTCTTCCAGATCCCCAGATCACAAGTTACCAAAAGAAGCAGATATGATGGTAACTTTTCTACAAAGATTCTATTAAAAAACCACTTTGAGAACCAGGCAAACCAGAGTTATCATCCATCTGGGAAAGGTTTGGTCATGCAAGTTTCTGGGGTAAAATGGGAATATAGCAATTACACATCTTAAGAAATTTGGCTTAACAGCTCAAAAACACTTTTCAACTACAGAAGGCTTTAAAGGCATTAGCTAACAAAATAATCTTGACTATAAACCCTTGCCTGACTAAATGGTGAGATACTGAAGTTTTCTGTTTTACTGAGAGAAATTAATATCCAAATCTAAGGTACAAAACTTGAGAAATAAGGCAAGGCAGACAAAGTGAGGTAGATAATAATAAAAAGAGGCATTTAATGATAAAAAGCTCAGCCATGGTACACACAATTCAGGATGTACATCATAGAAAGAAAAAAAAGAACATTTGTGATTAAATAAATTACAGAGTCTACTGCCTCTTCTTTTTTTTTTTCCAAAATTGATGCCATTGAATTGATTTCTGAGAAAAGTCTCAGATCAATAAATACTTCCTGAATTAGGAAACACACACACAGCTAACCAACCTTATGCAGGATACTTTCCACAGAAGATGAGGGTGCAAGAAGATTCATTGCTCACTACACTTAGTTTCCGTACCTACATGGATTATTCTTCATTTGGACCTGTCTTCAAAAAAAAAATCTAAAGAACTTGTTACACCCATATGTAAAAATAATAAAATTACAAGTGAGGCTAACAGAAAAAATGGATATTCAATAATATCTGCAGAAATTACTCTACTTACCAATGAATAGTATATTATGTATTATATTTTATTCTACTTAAATTAATTGAAAGAAAACTGCCATATACTGCAAAAAAAGGAACTTCTACATTAACATCTGCACGAGAAACCACCACATTTCTGGATTAAACTCACAAAACAGAGTTCTAAGGGCAGAGCATTCCCCAAATAAGGAGCATTGCCTCCCGCTATAGGGTTGTATTTAGGATCCACAAAACTTCTACCAAATAGGCTACCTCAACCCACATGGGGGGAAAATGATTACTGTGGGGCTTCATTTACCCATTTACAAAATAAACAATTTTTATCACCTCTAGTCCACATCAGAATTTTATTAACTAAAATTTGCCTTTTAGTGGACTGTTGTACTTATCCCTCGACATTTTGACTGATCTCATGGGACATTGGGTCTACATGTGCAGGAGTGACCTGTAAGAGTCAGGGAAGGAATAGTAAGAACCCTAATTTTGTAATTCATATTTCCAGTCATCTCTTTTTCATTACTTTTCTCCTTCCTGCAGTGTTGATAACACAATTCATCCATTTCAGACTCCAAAATGTTTCACTTCAATAATCTTCAACAGAACAGCTCCCGTGACTCAGTTCTCTCCTATGGAAAAGGTCTGAATTTCTTATCAAGAGTCACCATATACCTAGTGTGGCAAATTTCCGCTCATTTCAAGAATGAAGAAAACTTCCCTTTCACTGGTTTGTTTAAGTCTACTTTAGTGTGTAAAGAAAAATCAACAGGGTATTAAAAGTGAGAATTGAGAACAGTGGCATGGCTTGATTTAGGTTTTAGAACTGCCACCACCCTTAGCCACAGTAATTTTGTAACTTTATTTTTATGCCTACCTGCAAGAATATTTATTCCATGCTATCAAAATATAATAAAAATCCCAGTAAAGATAAGGGCAGGAGAGATATCACTGGGGAACATTTTAAGCTTCTAGACCAGTCTAGTGGGAACCTGCACAGGGAAAATAGGAGCACTTGAGTTCAAATAGTGTTTGGATGAATCAAGTCTAGCTTTCCTCTTTTAAATAAAAATTAACATAATTTATCACCTGATTGTGACAAAAGCTAGACTGTGGACTCAGCAACTCCTTTGTGTTCTTACTTATCAAATCAGGTCAAAAGTGAATCAGATTTTATTATAAAGAATAAATTTGAGAGACTTTGCTCACAGATTTCAACTGAAGCATTTTATGCTGAAAAAACGACAACTAATCCAATATATACCTCCATGTTACATCTAATAAAGGCTGTGCAAAAATTATTCTTAGTTCATACGGTCCATAGGACACATTTTTTTTTAAAAAATCATCTTATTTCTGCATTTCTGGCTGAACATTGATGGTCCTGGAGAAACAAAGGAAATTTCAAAAAAGAAAAATTCTTAAATCACTATGTAGAATATCTGTTATAAAATCAGACTATAGTTCTTACCCTACCCAACTCTCAAATGAGAGGGAGTGAGAATGTAATTTAAAGAGGGTGAAAATCCAATAAGTCACTTTTTATAATAGTCAGCAATATTACAACGTCACATTCACATTCCATGGTTATTTCAGGCCTGCCTCAGATTAAAAAAAAAGTCTGATTTTGAATTACTGTAATTAACTGAAAAAGCTTGCTGATTTGTTGATGCAAAATAATGTCAATCATTTTCATAAACTTGTTTAAAACTTTGTAAATAAATAGGAAAAAATGATACAAGGAACAGAAATTCACTCTGCCATCAGTGTGCTGTTGGCGTGCAGAGAAAGGTGTTGTAAGAAGGGACATAAGCAAAAACCATGGTCCCCTCCCTGCCATCATTAGTGTAACATTCCCAAACAATAAGCCATATTCTTGTCACAGGGTGGCTGTGAAAGAAAGAGTCTATTTTACATTTCACCCTGAAAACTTACAAAGTCTGGAAGGAAGGAGGAAAGGAAGGAAGGTGTGAAACACTGAGTTTGCTTAAAAGCAGAGTAGGTCAAAAAATAGTTTGGAAAGCAGTGGAGAAGGAAAAGAAAAATCCCTCTTGAGCTGAATAGGTGCAGGCACATGCCATTAATTTTAGCTATCAAAAATGCTAAAGTGTATTTTGAAAATCTTCACTCTTTCACAGATTTTTCTGATAGCATCAATGGGCTTTTCTCATTCCAGGGTACAAGCAGCATAGTCTGGCCCTAAATTGAGAATATACAGCCCATGAACATTACCAAAGCAGAAGTGCAGTTGACAGTAATTTCACTATCAGTGTTATGTATTTCCACCTTAAACGTGAGCCGCTCCTGCAGCACTACTGTGTACATTCCACACTGCTGTGTAACATAAAAATCATTTTCTGCAAACAATATTGAATCCAGTTATCTTTTACAATTGGAAATCAGGAGGGCAAGAAGAATCATAACTCCCCCCAACAGCAATGACCAATTTGCTACAGTAGGCAATGGCACAACTGACTGAGCCAAAATTTGGCTCTTGGTCTGATCCTACAGATCAGAGCATTGCCCTATGTGTGTTTGAAGAAAGTCGAGTGGGATCAGGCTCTTAATAGATTCAGCAAGAAAGATAAATCAGAGCTGTAATTTCAAATGCAAATCATGTAAGTATTCATTGATACCTGTCTTGCAGCAGCTGTAGGGGGAATGAAAAAGGTGATGCAGGAATGGGCTAAGAGTGATCTAAGACAGAACACACATGCGCTGCCCAGGGCTGGAGACACAAATGCAGTTATTGTTTCGTACTTCTTATTTTCTGTGCATTTTCAAGGTGCTAGGTATGTTTTTTTTTACCGGAACACTAAGGACACTGAGCTGTTATTCTTTCTATCAAGAAGTCTGATTCAGCATTTGTAAAAGGCGTAAATTAATTATGGCGTCTGGCTTTAACAAATTGTAGCTACGGTCCAGTAATTTTATTCCAGTGTTGTTTTCTGGTAAATCTTTTCTTCCATTAAAGGAAATTTGTTAACAAGGCACTAAAAACCAACATTTTCTGCCATCAAAAATATCACCTTTTGGCACAAGGGTCTTTATGAGCACTCTAAACACCACATGCAGCTGAAGCATAGGGGATCAAAAGCCCAGGTGTTGCTGCAAAGAAGTACAAAACAGTCCGAGGCTCAATTCTACTTCTACTATGGTCAGCAACAGAGAATGAGTCATTCTTCTCTACTAAAATGCTTCTAAACTGCAATCCTTATCTCACACAGTCAAATATTGGTCTAGAAGATAACACTACCTTGGATACGGGATTCTCGCAGAAGGCAAGAAAGGATCAAGGCACAAACATGTCAGTTACCAGTGGGCAACTAGAGTCTGGGTTGTTTCTTTGTTACAAAACGTTAAAGCAATAAGAATTTGACCATGCTTCCATCAATTTCAAATGCTCTGCTAGATAAATATTTTTAAGATCTGTACAACAGGCCTTCTATTTAACAATGAATACATTTCAGGCTAATGTGCTGCCAAGCTCCAGCTCTCTTTCTAGCAGCTGAATTCTTGGATAAAATCATTTTGCAGGGTATGAGCAATGCAGTTCTGAAAATAGCATCACTGCAAAATGAAAGATGGCAAGAACCTCTATAACGCTGATTTATTTCAATGAAATTTCATCTTTTATGATTAGTATCTATTTCGATGTTTTCAGCTGAATTTTCATACTTAAAAAATGTAAGTCTATAGAATTTGTTAATTCTGAGGCTTCAGAATAAATACTTACTAGGGAAACAAATAAAAAAATTGCCCATTCACAATTTACATCATAAAATATGTAAAACAGAAAAATGCTTTGAGGATCCAAATAATTTGAATTTATCATCACCACATATACAGGGGTATTAAAAAAAAAACCAAAAAATTACCCCCCCCCCCATTACACAAACAAAAAAATCCCACCAAAACACCAAAATAAACACCACCAATCAACAAGCTGTTTCACACTTATTCAAAGTATGTTTCCACTAGAAGAATGGATTGGAGCAACATTCTTGAAAATATCAGTGAGTTTAAGCATCTTGCATAATACTCAGCATTTAGACATGTGCTGCTGAGAAAACACTAAGAGGTGATATTGCACTTCCCTGGTTCTAAGTAGATTACATCTTTTGGCTCTCTTTCCAATTCACTGATATGAAGGTACACTTCAGTACTTTATTTTTTCCTAACAGTGAATATTTTTAAATACGCTGAGAAAAAACCAATTTTGAAATGAGAAAGAGCCTCAAATTTTATAATCCATTAATACAGCAGTCTTTTCTAATTAACATCAGTAGTTAAACTGGCATCCTTCTATCACAGACTTTAAGCTATAAATGGGATTTTATGCATATGAGAGGTGTCAAAATCCCTGAGTCTGACAGTAGAAAGAGATTAAAAGAAAACATCATAAATGTCATCTATATACCTTTGGTCACTGGTGCATACAGAAAGTGATGCTGAGTACCAAGCCCAGCCACAATCTCAGCAGGACCTACACTTGTTAGGTCCATGTGCAGAAACCAAAAATATGAATGTTCCAGTTGTACAAGCCCTAATTCATATGACTCATGTAGATTTCCCTGAGTTGTCCTAATGACACCAAAACAGTAAAGATGATTCATGCAAGTAAAAAATGGGAATACACAACTTCTTTTCTAAAAATGTCGTCTGCACACATATATCTATATATGTTCATATGTATACTATTTTTATCTTCTTTATATTACCCTTATCCACCAATGTTTTACACCAATTTATCTAAGTGGCAGATCTGTCTTGAATATAATATATAATGTGATACATACACAGAGAACAAGTGACTGAGGAGGACAAAATGTTAAAAGATAAAGGAAAGAGAGAAAAGGAGTGGCAGAGGAAACTTAGAGGGGGGATAAAAAGAATAGACATCAAGATATATCCACAATGATGTAGTAATTACAGAAACAGTCCCATTGATTTTGAAAGGTTTCATCTGTAGGTTTATAAAAATTAAAATATGTTTAGTTTGGTTTTTTTTTTCTTTTTTAATCAGTACAGAAAGGTTTATTATCAGAAAGGAGAACTTGTATCTTTATGTAGTACATTACTCACTACCAGTAACAATATCAACACATGCTCTGCCAAAAGGATACTTAAGAATTACAAGATATACTTAAACTCAAGACTGTCTTGATGCAGTATAGAGAAAAGAACAGAAATAAACGGAGTCCTCTGCTATCATTATCAGGAAACATACAAACCTTGTATATTTAATAGTATGTTTTTTCTGAAGTCTGTACAGATATGAGTATATAAGGCTACAAAGAAAGCAGTGCTTCGCATACTGTGATAGCAGTAGTGTGGTTCTAGTGCCAGGAGTACTGTATACAATATTCTCATCTAAGTGCAAAATATCTGCTGTGTTGCATGTGTAATTGAAGGACCTGGAGTTGCTGTGTTAAAAGTAAGAACATTGTATCTTGTACCAACAGACAGATCCCGAATACATGACACAATTAATATGATACATTTATATGGAATGCAATATGGATCAATCAGCAGCTAAGCCTTCTAGCTCAGATCAAGAAACAATTACTACTATACTTAAATAGTTTATTAAAGGAAAGTCTTCAACGTTTGCAGTGAAATATTTCAACACTGGAAGCAAGGAATGCAATACCACCTGCTCAGATTTTCAATGAAAAATTAATGCTACCATTTCATACAACACAAGCCTTCACCTGAAATTCTCTATATTTTGCTGTGTAAATATATCAGGGCCTTTTTGCCTTATCAGAGAATATAAATTAATCAAATTACTGAGATTCTATCAAACAGGCATTGCATAAACTGTCAGCACTTCTTGCTAAGAATACTACACGCTTGTATATTATTGTATTGGTGATAGGGACTTCTGAATGTTTTAGTAAAAGCACATGTTAAAATATTTATTAATGCAGAAGAAACAGATGACTGAAGGAAAAGTGATTGCACAATAATGAGTTGTTGAAGAAATCATATACTCTATAGCCCTGAATATACACATTTTTCACACCACAGCTGGGAAATCCTACTTCCTCAGACCAACTTTTTAACTAAGAGAAAAAAGAGGGTGAAAATAATGGGGAGAAAGCAGGTAGCTAAGTACATAATATCAGCAAACCTCCAGTTCTTCAATTATTCATATCCTTTCTTTGCTTTATTCTCCTCTCCTGTGTTTTTTTTATTCCTATTTTTAATATTCTTAATATATAATATCCTTTACATTAAAAGCATTTGCGTCACTTCTCTTTGTTCTTCCCCATTTGTAATTTTTAGTAGGAAATGAAACACTGCTGTCAAGTCTTAAAAAAGAATAGAAAAATTTTCTCCTTCACCTGTTACATCATTACTTTTTGCTAAGCAGCTCTCCCTGCATCAACCTGTTGTGTGCTACCTTCTAAACAAACTAAGCCTTGCTTGCACTTTGGTTCCATTTCAAAGGGGAAACAGTACTATGAAGGATGGACAGTCGCTGTAGATTGTTTCTGCGATATTTTAATGGAACAACAATGAGAAAAAAGGAGAGTCAACAGCAAGTAGATTGTGTAGAACATGGAAATGTTGATGACTAACATAATATTCTGAATTACTTTATCACAGGTGTAGTTACAATTAAAGCTATATGTTTGACTGTTGTCAATTTCTATTATCATGACCTTCAATAAAGGTAAATTCTGAAGGGAATTACCAAAAATAGATAGGGAGACAAAACAAGTTTTAAAAGAATACCACATATTCTTACGTCAAAAAGCAATCTGGAAAAAGGCAAAACTTCTATTTGAAATTATACATATTCTTTTTAGATAGTATTCTTTTAATTTCACTGGGTTCCATTTTTCTTTCTCTTTTAAAATCAGAAAAATCCATGTAGAAGATAAATTGTAATTAGTTATGTATGATAACCTTATCAGCTCAGTGAGAAACCGTAAATACTGGAGCTCCAAAATCCGTAAATACGGGAGCTCAAACACAAGAAAACAATGAATTAAAAAGCCCTGCGTTTGTATTTTGCTACACTTGCTTCTACACGGCACATCTTTGTAAACTGCAACACAAGAATATTTTAAAAGGTAATTTCCCCTACAATGAAAGGCTGTATTTATTCAACTTAGAAGATATTAAGTGGTTGTTCTACATTTATCTTTGTATTCCTTTCATTTAACAGTGCGAGCATCCCTTTGAGCCTGTCATAATGGAACCGATACTCAGAACTGAATCCAATTATAACAACCTACCAGCAGTACTAATTGGTGAAAATGCATGGCTGGTAATTACTGCAACGCATCCTTCTGCCCAGGATGAACGACACCAATAAATTCTACCCAGTGTTAAACAATAAGGAAAGACTACCATTAGCACTGTTTTTCTTATGTAAAATGCATTAAAGTGAGTCATCCACTTAAAAGTTATCTACTGGTAGCTTTAACCCAGATTCGGGGACTAAGGTAAGTGCTTCAAAAAACCAACCAAACAAAAAGAATATAAAAATAATGAGGTGAGAGAGAAGAAAAAGGAAGAAAACATGATCACATAGTGCTTTGTCGTGGTTTTTTTTTCCCTGTCTGTAGGCGAATCTTCAATATGATGTATTGGCTTCCTTCTGCCTTTCTTTTATCTCATCATTATTATTTGATCTTTGCACTGCTCTGGGCAACACTTTCATGCTAATAATTCTGCAGTGCTTCAAAGATTTCTATCTCAGGGCCAGGCAAGGCACCGAGCTGCGTGCACCGCGAGCATCCTTCAGCTCTCGCGAAGGTATTTCTGAGAAGTAACGATCTGCAAGGCCGAGGCTGAAGAAAACAGTTCCTCAGCTGTGTGGCTGTAAGCGTGCGAAAGCCCCTCCGGCGGGACCCAGGCGTGCGCGCCCGCGGACCCACAGCAGCCCCGAGCCCCCGCGGGTGCGCTGGAGCCCGGCCAGGCAGGAGGGAGCCGGAGCTCGGGCTCGGAACTCCCAGCCATGCCCGCCTGTCCGCTTCCCACGCCGGCCGCGGAAAGGCAACGAAATCCGCCTTTTGCGTGGATTTTAATAAAATTCCGAAAGTTTTCAGGGTTTTTTTTGTAAACAGTGTTGAAACTCCATCCAGGCTGGAATAACCTCTGGGGGAGGAAGGCGCGGACTCTGTGTAACTCGAAACTTTCTTCTGGGCAAGGATGACCTGACGGGGTATATCTGGGAGCCGCTCCGGAGCGGGATTCCCAGGCGAAGCCTTTACCTCAAAAGTCCTGCCGCCGGCCGTCACCGGCGGGACCTTCTGCTACCCTGACTCTTTTCTAAGTAAAAGCTGTCGAAAACCTACAATTTTCCCCGATCGCCACTTTCCGCCCGGTCTAACTTGATTTCCCTTTGTATTGTCGCTGTCCCTAGCGCCGAGGAGCGCACCCGCCCCGGCCGT
>VWZW01006010.1:42661-115138 GCA_013397115.1 Edolisoma coerulescens | reverse complement strand
CTACTTTTGTAACAGATCCTACTCTGCGTGTGTGTGCGCGCGTCCTTCCCTGATTTATTCCACTGATTGCAGAGCAGAAAGAGGAGGAGAGAGGCAGGCGGGGTGGCGGCTCCTGAAAGAAGAGGGANCAGCCCCCTCCTCCCTTGTCGGCGGCAGCAGCAGCGGCACACAGCCCGTGTGCCACCAGTCTGGGCTGCGATTTAAATAGATATTTTATGGATGTATCTATAAATGCCGCTCTCCCCGCGGCCGGCTGGAGCAGCGCGGCTCAGCCCCGCGGAGCCGGCCCGGCCCCCGCGCCGCCGCCCCCGCCCTTGGCAGCGTCCCGGGCCCGCAGGGTCCCTGAGCGCCCCGGGGAAGCGGCCCCGGGGGCACGGCCGGGACTCCTCGGGCTTCACCCCCGCCCCGCTGCATCGCTAACCCAGATAATCATTTCAGATCGCTCTGGAAATTCAGAGGACGCATTCCCTCTCCCCTCCTTTCATTTACCCATGTTCACGCACACCAGTCTCTGTGGCAACTATACCTTCTCAGTAAAAATGCAGAAAGTAATCCAGGGAAGTATTTCTTAGCTTATTTGCTAACACATTTAAAAGTTCAGTGACAAATTTGATTTTCTTTCCGATCTGTGGGCTGGTTTTATTTGTTTTTTTTTCTTTTTACGTGCTTACATATTTATATTTGAATATATTTATTTGGTTCAACAGGTGAAAATCAAAGAGCAGACCCAGTATTCATGTTGTTGTCACGTTCTTTTGTATTTAAGGATCACATCATCTTGAATGTATTAACTCACAACAATTTCTATAAAATGGGAAAGTGCTCATCTCTATTTTAAAAGTGGCAAAGGGATCAAAACTGAGATGCACAAATGAAGAATTGAGTGTTCACATTGCCCGGGCTCAAAGCCAGCACGATATTTCAGTTGCAATCTGTAAAGCATGCAGTCACTCATCTACATTGTTTCTGGAGTGGAGCTGGCACTTCGGAGCTGGTGGGAAGAACTCCCAGTTGTCTTCACCTATCCACCTACCTATAGGCGTGTAGGATTCAGGGTTTGGATGCAAGTCCGAAATAGCATTTTCTAAAATGATTCTGCAGCCTTTAGGCTCAAATCGTCTGAGGAGCATCTATAGCCCAGCTTTTGTAGGTCTCCATAGGCCTTACAGTTTTGCCACATGAAGGGGCAGTGCTTTGGGTGCTTACCTGTAACTGCTCACCTGAGTACCTCTGCTTCCCTACAGGGATGTCAGGGTGACAGCAGAGTCATGGCCCTGTGGCACAAAAGTCCTGCTTCCCATGGGATGTATCGTGAGGAGATCTGGGCTAGAAAGATGTTGGGGAGTGGATTAAATGTTTGGAGAAATGCACAGAGGAAAAGGGGGTGGGAATGTAAACTGGTACAGGTTGCACAAGACCATGACAAATTTACTTCTTAGAGTGTAATTTAAGGCATCTCCTCATTCTTGGGCTCTCACACTAAGAGTAACATTATCAGTATAAAGTGAACATCAATTCAGTTTTGAACGTGAATATTGAAAAAAAATACAGATTCTGCTCCTTCAGAGGACTCTGAAGTTTGGCTCAAGTTCATGACTAAACTCTGCCGAGTTACCAGGGCACAGATGTTCTTCAGTTAGTTGTGCCCCAAAACACCTACAGTTTTGCAGTGGGCGACACAGTAATGGATTAACATTCTGGCAACACTGCTCCAGAATAAAAGGGAATGCCCTACCTGGCTCCTTCCCTACCTGAAAGATTGAGCATATGCCCATTTCTTCTCTTCTCAGCAGGAAAGTGTTAATGTTAAATTCCCAGCAGGCCTGTTCAGCAAGCTGTGGGCACTGAGCTGGGAAAGAGGTGCTCTCCCAGTGGAGAGCCCACTGGAATGGGCAAGCAGAGAAGTACTCACATGTTGACCTGGGAAAAAGAGGGTTCAAGTAACTCATGCAAACACACACAGGAAATGGTTTCAGTAGGTGAGAATAAGCAAGACCACCCTTACTCACATGTACCATTTCAATATAATGTAAAGGAGACCAGAAGATCAGAATGATAATGTAAAATAATAAATAGATAAGCATAGGGTTACACAGCAATGTTTCTTCCATCATTAGTACAATTTTCTGTAAGCTACGCTTCTGATACTTATAGAGCTTCTTAGGGCAGTAATTATCTGTGCTAATAGTTCCAACAACAGTAACACGTGGCTAGCAATGGAACTGTGCAATGCATGGGTGGGTCGACACCCCACCTAGTGTTGTAAGGTCTGGATTGTGACTGTTTCATCAGTACTAATACACAGAACAATAGCTGAAAAGTGGAAAAGGTTCTAGAGAAAATACTGCTATGATTTAATGGAGAAATATTCAAAGCTTCCAATCTACTGTGCTATTTACAACTATAAAACAAGACCCTCTGGAAAATAATCCTACTGTGAACAGTGTAAGCAAATGCCTGTGGAGCTCACTGAAACTCAGGGATGAAAGAGAAATTGTCTACATGTGGCTCCAGCATGGAGGAGAAATACACAGGCTAGCTCCAATCAAGCTAGCTGAGGTGTCGGGGAGCAGCCAGGGCTGGAAAATGGAGCTTGATAAGGGCTGTGTGGTGTTCTGGGCAGATCTGTGATAGACAACTCAAGACCAACCTGCAAGCCTCGCAGGATTTACAAGCAAACTTGAACTGGAGCCCAGTTTTGAGAAAAGGTGGAATCAAATAACAGGTTTCCTGTAAAATTAAGTGAGGCTGGAAGTCAGGTTTTGAAGTTCGGCCTTTTTTTGAATCTGAAACTAAGGGATCCAATGCCAGCCTGAAGCATGGGGACAAAAAGAAAGCAGGACTTAATCCATGAGCAATTTGTTATTTACTAATCACCCAGTCTTTGGTTCACCTAATTATTTATGGTCTAAAAATTCATTAATTTTGCAGGTATTTAATAAAGATGCGGAATGTTTAGAAATGGTGACCTCATCCTACAGCTGTTTATGGATATGAGCAATAGGCCTCAAATGAATTCCCACTAACTTCAACAAGAACGTGTGATTGACTTAAAACATAAAGTTAGCAGAGTTAAGTTTCTTGTTATGTCTTCGTCCTCCCATAATGCAGAAAAAAGAAGCACAAGTGCACTTTCACCATGAAGTTTTAAAAAGGCATTAAAGTCTCCTAAACAATCAATTTCTTTACATTTGCTGATTAAACTATTTTCTTTTATAGTCACGGTTTTAAATACATGGCTTATACTTCACAGTAACGTTGCACTGCAGAAATTCTTATAATTTATCTGTGTTGAGATTCCTAAATATCTATTACAGCTGACAGCTTTTTCTTTAAGCACTTGAATGACAAACATCGAAAGTAAATCTTTCTTCATTCTTACTTCACCTCATTCTAAATTTATTGCATGTCATATCTGACCGAGACCTTTCTGTGAAGGAGCCCAGGAGCGAGAGATTGATATAATGAGGCATCTTACAGAAAGTTTGCTTTGTGGCTACCTGGTGGACTTGGCAGGGCTAGGTTTATGGTTGGACTCTTATCTTAAAGATCCTTTCCAACCTAAAAGATCCTGTGATTCTATTCTATGATTCTGCTGAAAGTACTGACAATCTTTCAACTGACCATGGTAGTCCATATGTCAGAAAAAAAAATTCCTATTGCAAAACTACAAAATTTAATTTGCACCAAAGGTTTCTTCTTAGTTCATTTAATCAGTAGCAAGTATTAATTCATGATCAAGCCTTTCTCTTTTATTTCAATTTCTGGATATATTATTTATGTTTCCATATTTTATTTACACCAAAAAATCTAGCATAAAAGACAAAAGAGCAGGGCCCTCTGTCTCTTAAGTACTTTTGAAGAATCCAAATTTATTAGGTTAGCACCAGAATCAAAGTTTTATTAATCTGGTTTTATGCTTGTATGTAAAACTCATTCTTCAATAATCAGCATTGTCAGAGAACTTTTTGAAGCCAGTGACAGGTTAAGACACCACATGCAGTGATTGCAGCACTTGTGTGAGTAGATGGGACACAGTTACCACGTGCCTTAAGTGTCTTTTGTGGGGGCGTTATAGGCAATAAATCTGTACTGGCTTTATTCTTGCCAGGCTGATGAGCGTTGTGCTGAGCACATTCCCCCTTTGTGCTTGGTGTAACATGTACTTTGCTAGACAGAACCCCCCGATGTCACTGGGTTCAGCCAAAATGTGCTTGCTGAAATAAGGCAAAAAGTGTGACAAGGTCTGTGTGCATGAGCCTGGAGAAAGGTCTAAAGGACAAGTCTGATGAGGAGCAGCTGAGGGAGCTGGGGGTGTTTAGCCTGGAGAAAAGGAGGCACAGGAGGGACCTTATCACTCTCTACAACTGCCTGAAAAGAGGTTGTAGAAAGGTGGTGCTCAGTCTCTTCTCATGAGTAACAAGTAATAGGACAAGCAGAAATGGCCTCAGGTTGCACTAGGGAAGGTTTAGATGGGATATTAGAAAAAAATTGCTCATGGAAAGGATTGTCAAGTGCTGGAACAGACAGCCCAGTGACGTGGTTGAGTCACAACACCTGGAGGTATTTAAAAGATGTGTAGAAGTGGCACTTAGGGACACGGTTTTGTGGTGGACTTGGCAGTGCTGGGCTAGTGATTGAGCTATATAATCTTAAAAATCTTTTCCAACCTGAATGACTCTGTGGTTCTGTAGTTCTGTGATAATCAGTGCTACATACCAAAATACTATTTTCTTCCTGGCATGTAATATCTTTTTTATGTCTGTGTTTTACACAGGGCAGGAGGGGATAATCTTGCTAAATAGTTCTCATTCTGTTTGCTGATGCAGGACTGATTGGAGAGTGCAGGCAGCGTGATCTCAGCTTCTAATTTCAGGGGTAAAAATGCTCTTATTGAAGTCTGCACCAGATGGAAATGCAGGATCCAGCCCATTGCAGTGAGATGAATTGTTTTACATATTTGAATTTGATACAATTTATATTGCAAAAGCTTTGTGACCTGCATCCAGCAGCAAGATAATCAACACTGTTTTGTTCTCACCCTTGCTTTTGTTCATATTTGAGTGAGCATGCTGGATCCAGTAGCAAAACTTCCACTATCTGACATGACTGTTTATGCTTTTCTTGTTGTTGTCAGATTTGAGGAAAGCATTCATTCTAATTCTAGTCACTAGAGCAGAGCTGTATGCATTTTCACACTGGAAGGTTTTTTTTGTATGTTTGGGTTTTTTGACACTGCAGTTAAACCAACAATAAGTTTAGGATAGTTTAACATTGAAACTTGGAGTCCAGAACAATAAATATTGTCTCAGTGAATACCAATAAAAATATTTTATAAAAAAGTCTAAAACTTCATCCATGGTGCTGGTTTTGCTTGGTGCAGAGTTGTTTTTCTCCAGAGTAGCACTTATGGGGCTTTGCTTTGGAATTATGTTGAAAACTGTTGATAACACAGGGATCTTTTAGTTATTGCTAAGCAGAACTTACACTGTAGCACTATATGGAGATAGTAGTTTGGTTTTGAAAGTCTCTGTGTTTGTTCTAGTATCATTAATATGTTTCTGAGTTTCAAAGGAAAATTAACTTTTTTTGTTCATAAATCACTGTGTTATATTTCACAGTATAATGTAGAAGTTCTCATTGTAAATCTCATATTGATGTTGTGACACTGTTCTCAGAAAACCATAAATGTCAGTAATCTTGCTGGAGAAAACCCTCAGTTATAAATGTTAAACTGTGGTATGTTCTAAACTTGTAAAGAAATATAACTTCTAGGAGCAGTCTTATACAAATAACATATGGTTTACGTTATCACGGTTGAGATTGACATAATATTTTTGTACAACCTTGTCTATTTTCTATCCAGTCCTTAATCTATTTTAACTTAGTTTATTCCATCCCTTCCACTGTCTTGAAGCATATGCAGCTCTTTCTTGAAACCAAATATATATATATATATATTTCTTCTTTAACCTCATAAATCAGACAATTTTCCCCATTTTTTCATCCTGTGAGATACACTCTTATGCCAGTGAATGCTTTTTTAAGTGTAAGGATGGGACTCTCCTGAAATCTGGTCTCTTGCAACTTTATAAGGCTACAAAAAAGGTACATTGACCCACGGGAGGGAGTGGAGAGGCACTCTGTGTGATGGCAACAGAATAATCATATCAAACCACTATCAGCCAAATGGAATGAAGCCATCTCAACATCTCATACTTACTTAATCCATCTAACCTAATTAACCAGGTGGTTACAAAGCTGTATTCCAAACTTATTGCTGAGATTTTACTGCAATATTCCTGCAAATAATGTGTGCTGTCATGCCTTCCAGCCACGGATGCTACTTTTGGAAGTTCAACAAGGTAAGCTAAAGTTTAGTAGGAAGGTTGTATTTTACTCCCTTCTTTTGGAACACAGTTGTTGCTGTTCCTGTTCTGCATTTGGTGAGATGCTCTTGGACTGCCTACAACAAGAAAAGGGGTTTCCTTTTTTCTTATCCAGTCGTAGTCAATGGGCATAGACCAGCAACTCTACAGAATGATTCATCCCATCCTAAAATATAGGTTGTTGAGATGGTATTGGTGTCCTGTTTGATTTGCTTTATAAACTAGTAGTGAATACAAAGATAACTTAGAAGGAATGCTGGGCAGGGAGATGCAGAAAAAGTAAGAATGAAAGATTAGAGAGCAAAAAAAAGACAAGAACAGGAAAGTAAATATCAAGAAGGAAGGTTATGCATGTGGAAATAAAGACATGAATATTGTCTTCATTACCTATTGTAAAAGGAAAATAAAATTTTTGAAAGGAATAGGTGAGGAAAAGTAAAGTGAATCAGAAAAACAGGAATATGAGGAGGAAAAAATTCATTAGGAAGATGAGACAGTAAAGAGAAGAAAAACGGTGCGCTGATGAGGAAGAGATGCCACTAAGTAGGAGGGGTAACAGAAGAAAAAGGGGAATGAGGTCACCAAGGGAGAGCTCATGTATGGTCTGCACATATTGATGTGCACTTGTCCACTTAGTTTTAAAAGATGGCAAAACAATGGCAAGAAGAAGTCAAGTCTTCATTCTGCCAGGGGAGCACAGCACAGGCTGAGATGTCCTTGCCATGTGCTGGATCAGAGCCCGGTGGCCCTGTTAGCTGCTGTCAGGCCCCGTCTAATGTGTTTTGCCCCTAAGCAGAGATTATTAGCTCAGGTAACAAAGGCCACGTAGCTCCTGGCTTAGGAGCACAAGACCCAAGGCTTGTGTTCAGGGTGAAGGCAGAGCTCCCTCCTGTATAACACAATATACCTCAATCGGATAAAACAGCTTCTGCTACATGTTTTGCACCAGCTGCAAAAATGATTTAAGGAAAATTCGATTCTTTTGTATACTCATAGTTTCTAATGAGAGAAGCTAGTGGGATAGATGGTAGCCTTATGCCAAGTAGCCTTAAGAAATAATAAAATAACAAATAAATATTTATAATATTCGTTCTTCAATAAAGCCTTAAGACAGATAAGTTCTCTCATCTCTTTCATGATTTATTAAAAATCTTTAATTGGATGTTCTTAAAAAATTCCGATTTGACTTTTAAAGTGAAAAGTCAAAAGATAAAAGCAACTGTAGGTAAACTTCCACATCTGATCTGCCCATGTCTCTATAATTCAAATGAAGGAATGGCTTTAAAAGTTACATTTCAAGCTTCTGCTCTCATTTCAGCAGCAAGTAAGATTTTTAATGTTATAGTATTTGAAAGGATAAAGTAAAACTTTTGCATTTGCCCAAAATATCTATATGGGTATGATTCTTTCCAGAATCATGTGCCATTAAACTATACAATAATGATGTCATTTATTTATATAGGTTAATGCCTCTGTAGTCCAAACTATTTCACAAGCCATACTACATCACTATGGTAATGTTAAGCCCCCTTGTTCTAATTGGGTCTGTACAGGCTGCCGTTCCATGCAAAGCAACAAAGGGCAGCTCTGCACAAACCACTCTAAATGCTGGAATTAATTGTGTTGTAGACTTCATACTGCACTTGCAGATGTTATTAATTACTGCCACTCTCTGTTTAATAGCTGTTTCCATAGTAACTAAGATTTTTTTTTTAAGAGGGTGTGAAGGAAAGTAAGTTGAGTAGTTGTTTTGTTTGTTGGGGTTTTTTTCCCTAAAAGGAGGACAAAGGCAATCTGGCTATATATACCTATAGAAATATACATGTGTATAAATCCCCAAACCCTAAGCAGTGCAAGATAAACAAAAAGCAATGACACAGAGGAACACGAATGTTTTCAGAAGATATCGAGCTACTTAAATGATCAATTACTTAAGTTAACAATCTTCTCTCACTTGGTCCTTTTAAATTTAATCCTAGTTAGTGATTTTTGGCATGATCTAGAAAGTCCAGTGAAGTCAGAGTGCATGCAGTGCAAGCAAGCACAGATCTATGTCTGTCTCCAGGATCACAGGTTTACTAGATACAAACACACTACCAGCAATGTTGGCTTAGGACTAAAAGGCTTAAAAACATACATCTCTATGAAGACTTAATAATAAATCTAATATCTTATGTGAATTATAAATTACCACGACTGTGTATCCTGCATTTGAAATACAGTTTTTTTATATCCATTAACCACAACATTTACAAGAACAGAGCAAAGTATGTCGTATGTCAGCTAACACACCAAGTACCTGTTATCTTTGTGTCATCTCTAAATTCTGTCTTCATACAACTCATGCTGTTGGTTAAGAAGTATTCTAAAAACAGGTAGAATGTCCTGGTAACTGGAGATGTGAACAGTTTAATATTTACTCCTGACATATATCAGAAAATAAAGTGAAAATAAAATAAATTACTAATAAATTAAAAATTATTGCCTCTTGAAACCACCAGGGGAAAAAAAAGGTAAGATTTATTTTGATATTTCAAGATGATACACTGAAATAATAGAAATATTTCCTTTTAAAGTGTAGTATTTATCATATTCTAACTCCTAAACTATCATATGAAAACTATAACAATCTGAGCTAATTTCCATCAATAGCTATGTTAGAAAACATGACTTTAAATGTCCAGTTCTCCCTCCCTGGCGTACAGAAAACCTTTCATCTGCTTTGAAATGCAGATGACAGACTCCAGGAGTACCACAAGAATTTTTCTTTTCTATGGAAGCTCATTGCCAAGTCCCATGTGCACCTGTCTGTGCTGTGGGAAGAAAAATATAACCTTTTGAAGCAGATAAGCATTTGTCCCACGCACTGATGAAATCCTGGGTTTACAGTTTAAGCAGGTCAGAAGTGATGCCCATTTTGTGACTGATCTTCAGAAGGGTACACAGCATCTCAATTGCTTGTATGCATTAGTGGCCTGGTGTTTCAAATTGTCATCAAAACATCTACATAAAGCACACAGTAAATAAAAATAATTTAGGGTATAAAAAATTGAACATATTAAAATCGAATAATAAAAAAGGGGGGTCTCAATGCTTAAGAGGATAAATCTGGATTGAGAGTTTTCCTTTTATAACACAAATCAATGTTTTCCCTGTGAGCTGGGAGATTCCTATAGGACCCAAGCCTGTTCTCTCTCCCACACGACGCTTTGCAGCAGAAATCCTCTTTGAGGAGAAGTTGCACTCTATAAGAGGCTACTGCTATTTCCTTATCTTCTGCCTTGTTCTGGATGCCCAGGTACAGTATCCTTGAGGCCAGCTGAGCCACAGCTTGCATGGTGTCCTGCAGAGGAGTCACTGCCGCACCTCCAGAGATTAACTGAGACCAGACTGAGGTGCCTGCTAAGAAAAAGCAGCAGTTGTGCTAGATAGGATCAGTATTCCCTGGAAACAGAGTTCCTTTGTTTCTTTTTCACTTTGGAAACTTCCTTTGCCCTTGACTAGGCCTTTCTTCTGGCCAGTCTCCAGAGGTCTGTTTTCCAGGCATAAAAAGAGATGAGAGGAAGATCATTTTTGAAAACATGAAAAGTCTATGGCAGACATCAAGAGGAGGACATAATCTTGAGAGTACAGGGGTAAAGGAGGCCGAAAACTTAATGCAGGGTCAGAAAATTGAAAGGAAGAGGATTAATTAAAATATACTAAAGGAGTTTTGAAGATGAAAAAGGAATGTAAGTGCTAAATATTTTCCTTTGTAACAGAAGCTGTGCTGAAAATCATCAGGGAAAGCATGGCTTTTATTTGAGTGGCAATTTGCATATTAATATTGTGATAGCATTATGCAATGGTATATAAGACAGATTGGGTAAATAGAGGCTGTGACCAAACATTTCAGCTTCTTCCCCATGTCTATTGAAAATAAAAACTGGCAGAATGTCACACTGTAGGATTGTCCTTGAATTGTTTCCAGTAGAACATTAATTGATGTATTCCCATGTTTTGATATGTGATTTACAAGCTCAATAACTCGAAGGGTGATTACAGCCAGGCAGGCAATCTGGATGCCAAGCCTCATTTCAGTGAACTGTCCTGGATATTTCACTCTGGAAATCATGGCTTTCTAAATGTGTGGGAAACAATATTAAGCAGTGGCAATCAACAGTGCAGTTTTCTGTTGGTGTAGCAGGAGGGATTATTTTGAAATAGCTAGTGCATCTGTTTGGTAGCTATTTTTTTTCTTGAACTGGAAAAATCTATGATGTTTCAAACAAAATGCTTACAAAATACCCAGAAATGTAGAAATTTTTGCAAAGAACATTTTGTTTAAAGAAAACCCTCTGGTTCATTTTTTTCAAAGCAACCAAAAGGAATGAAGAAGAATACGTACAACCAGTAAAAAATAAATTTAAAAAAATTCTTCCCATAGCTTGCTTTGCAAAACTCTTGGTAACCCAGAAATTTTGAGCTGTAGTTTCATTCCAATACAATCTTCTTACTCAACTGTGACCCCTAAATACCAAGGCTATAATGGTAACGGTGAAAAATTCAAGCTCATTATTGTAATACCCCGTGTTGCTAAAATATCATCAATCCATTTCATGTTTCATCTCATTTTCTAATATGGTTTCATTTGGTGAAATCTGCTTAACAGGAAAAAAAGTTTTGAGCTTTTTTTTTTTTAATAACTATTGTTAAATGAGTAATATAGAATTTGTGTTTCAAAGAGAAAGTACAGTGATTGTGTGATGTAGGTTTATTTGATTGAAAACTACTTCCAGTACAGCAGCTTTAAAGGTGAATATTTCCGCTCACACATCAAAATCAGCTAGGAGATGGTGTAAGTATTGAGGAGCAGAGTACTAGAGGATGCATAAGGCACAATATAAATTTGCACAGTGAAAACTGGCACATATGGGCCAAAAATCTGTGGAAGAAACCATCAGCAGCAAATTTGTGATATCAAAGTGTTTAATATATTAAACCAACAAATGATAGTTTATTATTTCTTACATTGAACCTTCTGTCTGAAAACTGTATGAAGATTTGCTTTATCCAGCTCTTTTCACCTGTGGGATACGTTGGCCTTTCATTGGATCCTCTGCCAGTGCCTTCCTCAGTTCAGCATCATCTTGGGATTTGTTGCAAAGTTGCTGTTTTAGGAGACACTGATTTACTAGCACCTTTTGCAACAAGTGAAACTGCCTCTGTGCAGGAGGGAGATCAAGTCTATTACTTGTTATACAAGCTCATTTAATTCATTCCTCATTGTAGTTCCTCATGACTGATTTTTCCACAGAGTATTTAATGATGTGAAGAATGCTTCTTCTTATTATATATACTTTCTTCTTTTTCATCCTTTGCTTTATCCATGCAATTTTGCACTAGAAAGTGAAGCACACCTTACTCTGTGGTCGGGTGAGAAGAGTGGCCCTGCCTCAGGCTTTTCAGTGCTACAGAAAATATGTCTTGATGTGGAAGCAAAGTGGCTTCTTAGCAGCTAAAAGACATTATGAGAGTATAAATAAGGAAAAGTAAACAGAAAATAGGAGTGAATTTTAGGTGTGGCAAAAAGAATGGGATAATTCAAAAGAGGTCAAGTTTGGGAGGCAGGGTTTATAGGAAGAAGGAGAACTTTTCCAGATATTTGGGGAGGAGAAATGAGACCAAAGAGTTTGCAAGAGGAAATAGGAGATTCTGTCTTTCTCTGATAATTCTAGTAAGCATATTGCTGTGTCTGAGAAATTAGTGGCCTTCATTCCAGGTATTTAACTGGTCATTAGATGTCTTTGAACTTCTTTATCCAGAGATGAGAACAGGTCTAGAAATACAGCTGCAGCCTTGTGTACACTAAGAGTCCAGCTTCCCAAAAGTAGAGTTTTCTTCTGTTTGTATTTAGTTCAGCAAATGAAGATGCAAATAATCCAGAAAGTCATCCTGTGGCTTGGAGCATCCTGCCAACTAGAGATGATTAATTAATTTCTTCTAAATTCTGCTGTAAAAAATGAGATGCTAAAAGTTAGCAAAATATGCTCAGAAAATGCAGTGTTGCTGACATCAGAAACTTTAAGAATAAAGTAACAATTGCCAAAAATATCACTGATTTAAAACAAGCACCAGAAGTTTCACTGCTTTCATAAAGCAGAGAGCAGAGTCATTTATGCAGTAAGGTTAAAGAAAAAGATGATATAGCAATTGTTATGTCATAGCTATGACACAGCCTTTCAACAAAAAATTACTTACTTTTGTATTTCTGGCCTCATTTCTCTAGATTCTAGATTTTGAAGGTAATTTAAGACACAGAAAAAAGTGTGATAGAGTACAACATGGGTTTACGAAGGCTTACTTGATCGTGCTGGATTAAGATTCTATTTTCCTTTGATTTTCTGGACAAAGGAAATTAAATACATCTAATCAACTTATACTTTTACAAAGCATCTGATACAATTCCAGAAGGAAAATTATTAGCTAAATAGAGAAGTCAGGGATTAGCACAAGAATTTTAAAATGGGTAAGGAATAGACTTAAAAGAGAAAAAGTGAAATGTTGAAGTAAACTCTTGATTAGACAATTGTCTTGAAAAACAGATTAGAGACTTCTTTCATCTAACATTTTCATTAGTAATCTTGGCTCATGGTATGTGGTTGATCTGTAAAAATGTAATGATGACACAAAGGAATTGCCAATATAGGGGAGGGTTAAACATCATAGGGGAAGAAAAATATGAATGATGATGGCAATAACAGAGTAAGAAGAAAATTATGACTTTAGGGACTAATAGGAAAAAATTGCTTGCTGCACATGTTGGTTGTTTACAAAATGACTATGATTCATTATAATTATGTAGAAAGAAGATAATCAAATATGATCCTGTAATCTGGTTGTGTTCCTTTGTATTGCTTTTATATTTTTATTGTCCTAAGTTCCTCTGTATTGTTTCCTTCAGGGGAGGTTTAGATTAAATATTAGGAAAAATTTCTTCAGTGAAAGAATGGTCAGGGAGGGGGTGAAATTGCCATTCTTGGAGGTGTTCAAAAATTTTGGAGCTGTGCCACTCAGGGACATGGTCTAGTGGTGAATATGGTGGTGCTACATTGATAGTTGGACTCAATGATTTTAGAAGTCTTTTCCAACTTAAATGATTCTATGATTCTATAAAGCACTTGATTTTGGGCTGAGTGTGAAAAACTGTGATTTTGAACCTTATTTCTTGCATTCCCATGCATATATAGCCTGTGAGAGCCCATCCTGATTGTGGAATACCCTTCTGGCCAACCATGTGAAACAAATAAATTCAGACCGGAACAAGGGCTAAGAAGGGTTCCTGGGACTAAATGTACTTTGCTTTTACGAGCTGGGGGCAGAGAAGGAGTACACTCACACTCTGAAATTGTAAGAGCAGAGAGAAGAGATATTTTAGCTAATGAATAATGCTGGTACAAGGATAAACAGGCACAAATTAGCCATGGTTATGTCTGAAGAGGAAAATCAAGACCATCAGAGCAGTGAGAGTCTATAAGGGCAAAAAGGGAACATTTGTTTCTAGCTCATGAAACAGAAACAGCAGTGACCCTTTGCCCAGATCAGTTTCTCACTTCATTTTGATTTCTGCAGTGAGTATGCATTTCCCTTAACATCAATAACCATTCTTCACTAACAGATTACTTTGCTAAGTCTGTTCAGACTGCTGAAATTAAGCATCATTTCTTTTTTCACAGAGTTTGCATTTGCTGTTCCCTGACTACCCTCCAGTTTCTGTGCTTATGCTCTTTTTCGCTGTGCTAGTTCACCCTTTTAGAGTTTCTCTCTGCTTCCTCATATGCCTTTCTTCTTTTTCTGCACGATAATTTTAGGCATCTCGATAAAATTAATTTTTTTTTTTCTTTTCTTCACTTTTAGCAAACTTTGCACCAAAGCAGTTGAAACACCATTTCTTGCTTGAAAAAGTGACTCTGTTGCAGGATTTTCTATCATCATCATATAGAGCAGCCTTAAAATTTACAAACATAAGACTGCAACCGGCAGGCAGAATGCATGTAATTTTCCAGACTAATACAAGCTTAAATGGTTTTAATTTCTTTTTCTCAATTATCCTAATTATCTAATTATAGCAATGACTCAACATTCAATGTATTTGACTACCAAAAAATGCTCTGAAACCTCTCTTCTTCAAGTATGCCAGCCCATGCAGAACTAACAAAACCCAAAAATACCATCCCCCTTAGATCCAACATAGAGCAACCAAACCCTTGTTTGCTCTCAGTAATTTCTGATACTTGCTTAAAAACAAGAGATGTATTGTCAACCACCTCTTCAAACTGGCTCTTGACAGGGCAGAATTGTCCAACACTAGTTGTTCAGCCCTTTTATCTTGATTTTTTTCTATCAAACCATTTTAAAAAACTGACTTTCAAATAGTTAAATTATCATTACTGCTATTTTGGGGCAAGGCAGTTGTTTGGTGCAGTCGAAGGCTGGGTCAGCTCCTGGGCTGTATGAGCAAAAATTGCTGAAAATCAGCCATAAACTGTTCAGTTTTTCAGACTGAGGTCAGAATGTTAAACTCAATGATATCAGATACAATCTCTATCTTTATTTAAAACTAATATGTGAATTTATGCAAACCCAGATAAGGATGATTTTTTTTTTGCTTTGTGGGGATTAGATGGCCAGAGAGGAACTGCATGCTTGCTGTTAACACATTGTGAGTTATAAACTGTTAATAACTCAGCCCTTGTCAGAGCAAGGTTTCCTCTCAGAAAAGCAATGGGGACATAGATATTTCCCTTCAGAAAGAGTTTTCATACCTGGTTTTGTTCCAGGTAAGCATGATATCCTAATCCTTCTAAATGTTCCACTTAAATAAAACGGTAAGTTTGAGCCAGCTAAACAGTGGTTTGATTTTACATCTAAAATGTTAATGCTGATAATAAATGCAAATGCAGTACTGAAGCAGTTATTACAATTGGATTAAATCTTCTAAGTGCTTTGGACATTTTGCTGAAAAAAAAATGGAGGAGTATTTGTTGGAATATGTGTAATGTTTAATTTCAGTACTCCGCTCCATGCTCTATTTTAACAAGAGCTGAAATAAAATTCAAATGATTTTGCACAAGACTTACATAACTACAAAATTAATGAAATATCTTTATTTAAATGAAAAAATTTTAAAAATCTTAATTTGATCCCATAGCTTGGGCATTTTTCAGTTTTACCTCACCTAATTGTTCCTCTGTCAGTGAACCTCCCAAATCCATTATTCACTCAGCTCTTTCCCTGAAATGACTTTTCATGGTGATGTATGGAAGAATTAGAAATGAGACTACCTCTAGCCTTCTTCAGGTGGAAGAACACACCCAAAAACTTCAAGATCCAGAAGTCAAAGGAAGGAAAAATGAGCAGAGAAAAAAGAAAACTAACCACCGCCATCAACAACAAAAAATACAGAAGGACATCAGTTTACTATCAAGCTGCAAAACCTTACTTCAGGTTTTCACCCAAATAAGAAATTGTGTGCTATGGCTGTAATTTTTTTGTGATATTAGGTTTTCAGGGCAGGATACCTATGAAAAGAATTGGGTGACATCTGCGTGTTGTCCTTAGTGCTGCCGCTGGCAGAGTTGGAGGTGGTGGAGAAGCCCATCACGGTGTGGATAGAAGAGGACTTAGGAAATTTGTGGGTTTTGGCCAAAGTCAAGGCCAAAGGAGCAAAGTAGACCAAGAAGGACTGAAATATAACCTGTAATTTACACAGCCTCAGTGCCATGAAGGCAAGTGAGTGCCTAATGTTTTGCTTTTCCTTGTTGCTTCCTCTTTTTTTTCTACTTTATTTCTCTTATTTGCTTCTATGCTGGAATTACTAGGTTTTTTGACAGCTCAAGTCAATTTCCAAAAGGAAATATAAAGAATAATATAGGGTAAAATTTGTAAAGAAATAATCAAATAATCACGAAAATGTCTTGTCTCACAAGCAAAAGGCATTTTATTTAGTGGAAATCTCATAAACATTCATCAGTTTGGGGGTTTATTGTATTTGACTTTTTTTTTTCTGAAGTTTTAAAGCTGTGGGCCTTGTAGATCTCCTAATCCTATGGGTACTTAAAGGCTGAGGTTGAGGTCCCCAGTATTGTGGGTGGCCCAGATTAGGAACATGTGGAGGGAGCAATGTAGATGCAAATGCCACACTCCCCTTGGTATGCCTTTTTCAGCCCCAGTGTCTCTGGAGCTGTAGGCCTGTGGAACTCTGAACCCTAACCCAAATGGCAGGTGGGGGCCAAGACTGAGGTCCCAAACACCATGGCTGGCCCAGATCAGAAAGCTGTGGAGGGAGCAGTGTTAGTGCAACAACCCCCTTAATGGTCACTACGTAAACCTGAGAGGTACTACCCATAAAAAATAAATCCTAATAAAAACTGAAATAAATAGTAGATGTTTCTAAATATGATAGAATAGACAAAGGTTGTTACCTGTAAGGAAAAAGTTCATTAAGAAGACCACAGAGAGCTGTGTTTACAGAGATAAAGGTTTGATGTGCTGAACAATTTAGTTATTATTAACAATCATAAAATAGTTTGGATTGGAAGAGGCATTTAAAGATCATCTAGTCCAACATCCCTGCCATGGGCAGGGACACCTCGCACTTGATAAGGCTGCTCAAAGGTCCATTCAACCTGACCTTAAACACTTCTAGAGTTGGGGCATACACCACCTCTCTGGGCAACCTGTACCAGTGTATTGCTGCCCTCACAGTAGATAAAATTCTTTCCTTATGTCCAATATAAATCTACCTTCTTTAAAACCGTCACTACAGGCCCTGCTAAAAATTTGTCCTCACTTTTCTTATAAGCCCCCTTCACGTACAGAAAGGCCACAGCAAGGTCTGCCCAGACCCTTTTCTTCTCCAGGCTGAACAGTCCCAACTCTCTCAGCCTGTTTTCGTAGGAGGTGCTCCAGCCCTGTGATCACCTTCATGATTCGCCTGTGGACATACTCCAACATGTCCAGGTCTCTCTTGTTCTGGTGACCCAGACCTGGAGGCAGCACTCCAGATGAGGTTTCCCCAGAGCAGAGCAGAGGGGCAGAATCCCCTCCCTCAACCTGCTGCCCACACTTCTTGTGATGCAGCTCAGGACATGTTTGGCTTTCTGGGCTGTGAGTGCACATTGCTGGCTCATGTCCAGCTCTTCATCCCCCAGTGCCCAAGCCCTTCTCCCCAGGACTGCTCTCAATCCCTTCACCACCAGTGTGTGTTGCTATTGGGAATTGCCCTGAGCCACGTGCAGCACCTTGCATTTGGCCTTGTTGAACTTCTTGAGGTTAATTATCTGCTTTCACAGTGCTAAAAATAGGTGCTTAATTCCTGGAGCCTTTAGTTACACTGGAAGGAGGCAAAAGGTCCTTTGAATAAAGGTCCTAAGACATAAGTTTCCAAGCTCTGCTATTCCAGAGGGATGATATTCTATTATAAGTCAGAAGAAAAATGTGGTTTAAGTAGATACTCAGTTGGTAAAATCTGTTGACAAAGATGCTTTGATTTATAACCATTAACATGTCCTCTCTTTTGGCTTCTGGATTTCCTGTGGTTTTGTTTTTTGTTGTGTTACAAAATTATTGTGACAAAATATTTCTGCCTGTAAGTAATACTCAGCTAATGTTTATTTGGGTTCAAGAACTAAACAAAATTTAAGGTCATTTTGGTACCAGAGCTACCAGACTTGCTCCCAAACACACAATTAGGCCTGGGGTAAGAATTCAGCAGTGTCCAGCTGGCCACAGTTTAACCTTGGAAATTATTTTGTAGATGAGAGAAAGATTTGACCCAAGAATGTCAGAGAAAGTGGTATAAAGCTTCAGAAAAAAAGTCCAGTCAGGAACTCAATCACGTGTTGGAAAAATGCTGATTTAGTGAATTTTCATGGCTGCTTTCACCAGTACCTGTAGTTTTCCTAATGGGTTTCCTGTTCAAACACTGGTTATGTTAAGAAAGGTTTAGTGACAGAAATGTGTTAATGCTGTGACTTCTGAAAATCTGACCTGATGACAGTCCTCTTCCCAGAGGATGCAATTAAGTTATAAGTAGGGTAATGTCTAGCTTGTTTACTGGCTTATAATGGAGTTTCCTGATAGCAGCAAACATATGGCAACATTTATATTGGTGCCAGTTGTGGCAAAGATAAAGCTTAACAGGGAAGGGAATGTACCAGTGCTCATTTGAGTGGTAGTATACTTCCTTTCTCAGTGATTTCAGGTTATTTTAATTGAAGTTAAGGCATTTTTTTTCCCTATCTGTTGATTTATCTCCTTACAGAGGAGTCTTTCTGTGTTCAGAAATAAATGGCAAGTCACTACTTCTATCTCCCTGTAGCTGGAGTTAGTCTTTCTATATGCTCTATGGAGAGCATAACCTCCTAATTTATGTGCCTCACTGAGACATCTAAAGTACTGTTACATTAGTCTGAGTCAAAAGACAGGGATTAGGTCTGAGCAGTTTGCATATTGTTCAGCAAATATATCCTGGGACCACATATTGAACCATGAAGATCAAACAAATGGTGAGCAGATAGTTCCTCTATAAGCTCTTCCATGCTGTACATGTAATATTTCCTACAAGCTCTTGCCCACTGTTGTGATTGAGTGAACAAAATTTGCTATAAGGCAAATTTATGGTGTAGAAGTATTAGGGAGAGTCACGGGAAGATGGAGAAAACACACAATGGGGACTGAATTAAGGCTGCAGAAGTAGCTTTTGAATGCTTGACTCTGTAACCTTTGTAACCTTAATAATGTTATTTTAATGCATACTATGTTTTATTTGTTTAATGCCTCAGAGTAGTTACATTTGGAATGAACTCCATCACCTCCACTGAAGGAAGCAACTCAATAGGTCCCGACCCAGCATGGCCTGTTGTGATCAGCCTCTGTAAGGTCATAAGCATCAGCCTTTGCCCTGAGAGCTGATGACAGAGTGCAGAAAAATTCTGTCCTCAGTTTCATGAAAGCCTAATTGCTCACTCTGTCATGTTGATCTTGTAACATGTCTCCTGCTCCTACTGCTTCTCAGTAATTTTCTGCATAGAAATACCCTCTGTGCACTGTCACCATTCACTCCATGATGTGGTGAACCTACTGTACAGGCTATTTCTGTTAGATTTCACTAGGGAATATTATTTCTCCCTGGAGCTGCTCCCATCAGCTTCATGCTATTTCTATCTCTGAAGAAACAATTCTAAGCAGCACCCTTTCTAATGATAAAAATCCTTCCCCTCCTCCTTCTCAGAGATGGCAGTCATAGTTGACTGTGTGCCAGATTAAAATTTAAGAGGTTTACTATCCAAAGTGTTTGATATATTCTAATGCTTCAGGATCCTTTCACTGTAATGTCATTCTATACTTCAGCAATGCATTGCCCAGCTCCTGAGCTCCCCAAATCCAATGTGTCCAGAATCCTGGAGCAATGCACTTCGTGTTAGGGCAGCTCTGTCAATTATAATATCTGTCTGCAGCATGCTACTATGACTCTGTGATCTTGGGTGTCCTGGGTGAGTACAGCAATGCCTTAACAAGCTGCCTCTTCGCAGTCCTGTGGGCCATTTGCTTGGATACAGAGAGGGGAGCGGTGACGTGGGTGACAACACATTGACCTTCTCTGTGCCTTGGATTGTCCTGAACCATAAGTCTGAATCTAAAGAGCAGCATTTGAATTTTGTGATCTTCTCACCATTGCTTTGAAGGGCATTTTACTTAATTAGAAAAATGCACCCAAATTATGTCCACATCACTGGCATCATATGCTACCCTCGGTTGCCCCACAGAAAAGAAACATCATTAAACATAAACTCTGCTCACAAATGCTAGCCTGTCACCAGTTATTTCATGCAATGTTACCTTCCTTTCCTTCCTATTTACCTAATGACTTGGTGTTGTTATTCATACTACTTCTGTGCTATTTGACTTACCACCATATGTTCACTCGCTTTAGATCTGATGATAATGATCTTTTGTGGTATATGCACTTCCATGTATTAATTATTGCCAAGATTCAGATGCTTGGGTTTCAGAATAAAAAGGTGTTTTCTTTGTATTTTTTATCCTTCAGAAACACGGGCTTCTTTTGCAAAAGGAGGTAAGAAAATGTTAAGTTTTAAAGGATTAATGATTAAATTAGCATAGAACTACAGAAAAAATAAGGAGGGTGAAAAAAAATTATTTGACAAACAGTTTCCATTTTTAAAAGTTTGCTTTCATAGTTCTGAATGTTAAATGCAACTTGTATAATATTGAGGATATTCAAGCAGATAGATTGTAGAACCTGTAACAGAAGGAAAACATCTAGGCAGATGGAGGAGGATGTCTAGACAGAGCTGTACATACTTAATGCTGAAAAGTAACTTCACTCCTCATTGATACCTGCTGCTGTAATTCCTGTGTATGATGTACTATGTTATGCTAGTACATTAGGAATTGTAAGCCAGCTGTCTGATAACAATAGTAACAGTGGGTTTTGTTGGCTGGAAGTTCATAATTGACGATCTTCATGGGTTTTTGTGTTCTGCATTTCATCTATTTTGCAGGATGAAGTGCCAAAAATGAAGAATTTGGCTGTACAGAAAATGAATGAATTAATTCTCTTTTGGGCAACACAGGAAAGCTTTGTTTTTTTCACAATCCTATAAATCCTGGCCTTTAGTGGAACAAGACATCAGAGATGAGAGCCATAGAAAGCCACCCAGTTCCCAACTTTCTTGTGGAGCAGGGATATGGTTTTTTGGCTGATCACACATTTCTGAAGAACTTAATTTGTGTTGATAAATTTGGCTCCTTCTGATGTTACCTGGAAGTTTTGAATTGCTCTGCAGCACTTACCAGAACTGCATAATCCCTGATGAGTCACATTCCTTCACTGACCCAAGCATTAAACAAGATGCCTTTTGCACACAAGGCTGCACCAGAATATATACATTAATATCTTTATGTTGAAAACAGTACCCTCAGAACATAAAAGAATCAAGACTGCAAGGACCAGAGAGAATGGTGTGAAGTTTAGGTTGGATATTAGGAAAAGGTTTTTCAACCAGTTGTTGTTTGGGCACTGGAACAGGCTCCCTGGGGAAGTGGTCACAGCACCAGCCTGACAGCGTTCAAGAAGGGATTGGACAGTGCTCTCAGGAACAGGGTGTGACTCTTGGGGATGGAGCTGTGCAGGGCCAGGAGCTGGACTCGATGTTCCTTGTGGGTCCTTTCTAACTCAGCATATTCTGTGATTCTGTGATTAATTGAGCAACCGAAACACCTGCCTCTGTTTTGTCTACAGAAAAAGTTTAGAAGAGAAAGAGTCTACTAGTCAAATGCACATTTAATCATAAAATCGTTTAGGTAATTTAGCTTTGATCCACCAGCTGTGCTGAGAAACATAGGGACACATTTTTATTTCACCCAACAGAAATAAAGATATTTTCTTTACAAAAATTTCCTATAAAACTATGAAACATTAAAATTTCAACTATTGTTTTATTTCAAAGTATAAAATTCAGGTTGGAAAAGGAACCCTATTAATTTTGCACATGATGAATGGAAAGTATTTTAAAAATTAGAAGTGTAAATTTCTCTATCAGTGTGACAGCACAGACTCTTTCCCGTGAGAATTTTTCTCTTCTTCTCCCTGTGTTCTATAAACAAAGATAAGGTTTGGATGTTATTGAAACTGTCTCTGGAATGACGGACAGTTCTACCTGGCCTATCGGCCTAGGGGGAGGTTTTGAATTGACCCAATCCAGAGGAACTTTCAAAAGTCTATATAAGTTTTAGAATTAAATAAAAAAATCAGAATTCTGCCTCACCTGATCCAGCCTGGTTCTTGCACGCGGCTAGCGGCTCCACAGTGACATATCAGGGCTGAAGACATAAGTTCCATGCAGATACTTATCAGTATTTGGCTTATCTGAAGCTGTAATTTTTGAGAATTGGATATTTATTGATTTTTTTAAAATTCAGGTCTCCTACAGCATAAATTTTACATGGGCTGGAAGCTTAAGTACCTTTGAAAATGTGACAGTAACCAGCAGAAATGGTCTTTTTAGAGGAGTAAAAAATTGCATTTCTTTTTAATCTTCAAATGAGAAAAAAAAAATTATCAACTTTAGTGTTTCTACTTGTAAGGATTCCATGGGCATCCAGTTTTTTAGTCATGGCCTGTGATTTGTGCATTTACATTATCGTTGCAGATGAATCAATAAACTTCTGAGTATAATATAACCACACCTATCTAAGTGGTAATCAAAATCTTTAAATGTTTAAAACTTGTATGTTTCACCTTTCTGATTTTATCAATTTCAGTTTATCTCCTTGCAAGAGAGGGAAGCACTAGCTTCTCCATGAGATAAAAGAATGGAACTTCAGAGCCCAGAAAACATGTATCTCTGAAAGAGAAGGGGAGAACAGTTGACATTACTGAGGTCTCTGACAGGAATCCCCACCCAGCTCTTTCCAGAAGAGCATTTTTCATCGGTGCCTGAGAAAATGCTCCGTGTGCTAGATGTTTTACCACACAGAAATACAAGTGTGAGAGTCTGCAGGAGAGTAAGGCTTCAGTGTTGAACTGGACCCTAGGTTTTCCATTTTCATCAGTAAAAGCAATCTGCTGGGGAGATGGAGGCCTCTGTAGAGCTTTGTTTTGTCCCTCCAAACCAGCTCACGTGTGGTGTAGCCTGAGAGCCAGAGAAGCTTGGACTGGAAAGATATGAACACACTAAATTGGCCTTGATAAAATGGCTTTATCATCAAAATATATGCATATCCAAGCACAGTAATTTTCAGAAAAACCTGGTGTTTTGGAGACTGGAAGTTCCAGTATTCATAGAGTTCTTTTCAATAATGGTTTTGGAAAAAACTTCTGGATTAATCCTTTCTTCCATAAAACCTCAGGAGAATTTTCTTTCATAAAACCTACAGGAGAGTACCCCAGTCTCCCTGGTTTCCCAGACAGAGAATCAGAAGGAAAAGACCCTCTACACTCAGGTATGATAACCAGGATACCTTTAAACATGAAAGTTCCAAAACCAAGTATTAATGTGAATAACATTTTACAGATATTTTAAATCGAGGATGACATATTTTTACTTTTGTGCTATTGCTATAATTTGTCAGGTTTTTTCACTTTTTCATTAACTAATTTAGAGAGGTGTTGAAAGCTTTTTATAAAAGAAATGCACGTCATATCACTTGGATGACAATACTGAATTTCTTCCAGGATTTAATATAATGCTTAGCACTCTGTTCATTATCTGAATAGATAACAGGCTTGCCCTTCAGCCATCACAGCTCTTGCATATTTGAAACACACATGTTGAAGCTTGAAAGATAGTTCAGAATATCCATAATCAGTAAAAAGCCTGATCGAAGAAGTGGGTGGTATCCTATTCACCGAGGTGTTACAGGCACATAATCAATAGGGCATGGAGGAAGATCATCTTTATTTCCTAAATTGTCTTGTTCATTTATATGTGAAACAGACATTCATTAGCATTTAAATAGTTTTTGACATTTAAGACACTCCCCTATTTTTATGAGATTTTGACACAGTTTCATTGAATATCTTTTTATAACTTGATTTAGAAAATTATTTTAACAATTTCTACATATTCTGTCAGCTGCGGGTGAACTGTCAAGAGGCTTGCTTTTATTGAAATTCTCAAATGTATACATTTACAAGGAGCTTAAGCCCTGATTCGGACCTGAACAAGGCATTTGCTGTCACATTTTTTGAGGCAGTTGAGGAACCCTCTGGAGAAGATGATCTAAAACTTCCCTAATAGTGGCTGCTGCAAACAACATCCAATACCAAAAAGGGAAGCAGAAGAAAAAATGGAAGAAATTATAATACTGTGTCTGCCTTACAGGCTGGAAGCTGAAGGGAGGGTTTCAGCTCCCCAGAGGTCAGGAGGGGGAGCCTGCAGCAGACTATTTGAATGTTAAAACTTCTATTTCTAGATATTCCACTCTTTATGCTGATTTAAGTTTTACTGAGAGACCTGTCACCAATAACAGAAAGCAAGTAAAGTCATGGGAAGGAATATGACAGGTTGAATCTTTTAATCGAGATTGAATCTTGTATTTTGGACCTGATCTCTATTTGAAAATAATGTTCTTCAAAGAAAGAGCTTCTCTGGGTGTCAGACTAGCACCTGAGCAGAAGTATTGTTGTGCCAGGTACAGTTTACATCTGGGTTTCTGAAGGAGTGAGAAATGGCCAACCATTTTAATGATGGTCTTCATTTTATTTCAGCCTGCTGAATTACAAACTTCCTACAAGCATGAGTATCTGCTTAAATCTCTATTTGCACACACCTGAAGGCTTCTGTCAGGGTCGGCCCAAGACTCCTAGTGCTTGGTTTACAAGGGTCTGTTATCGCTTCTCCATGTTTAGGATCTGCTGTCTTGGGTGCAGGCAGAGCAAAAATAAGTAAGAGGAACATATTCTTTTGTTTTGTAAGGAAGGACAAAGGAAACAGCTACAACATGATAGACCTTGAAATACATTGGCTGCAGCATCTCTTGAGAGAGACTTCAGCATGTTTCCTCTAATCAGCAACCCACTTCTCCCCCCCGCCTCACTACATCTGTATGAATAAAGGATTCATTTTTTCCTAGAAGTTCTTAAAATGAGAAAAACAAAGCACTTTTTGCGGCAAGCCAAGATTTATTTTAGCTTCTCAGTGAATCAAGAGGGTTTTTTTTAAAAACACTCTAGCTTAAACAAAACATTGGTTTTGACAGGGAATAAAACCTTCCTTTTCTTTTTTTTTTCAAGAGGAGAAGGCTTGAAAACAAAAGTATCATAATGAAAAGCATTTTGAATATAAAAAAAATTGAAAAACCAATGGCTGCTTTTTTTTATTTCTAATCTCAGATCTGTATGATTTTTTTTTTCAGTTGTGTTTTAATGCGGTTAAGTAATTGGTGAAATCAGTTCACCTTTTGGAAATGTTTATAATGTTACCACAACTGTAGTTTTCTTTAAAAGTAATCCAATTTATCAGCCACAGATTGCATTTACTCCTGCTCCAGTCACCTGTACTTCTACAGACACTCTTTCTGACTAATCCAGTAGCCGAAATCATCTGCTCAAGAAAGCCCCCCTCTTCCCCCGCTTTTTTTTTTTTTCTTTAAAGGAAAAACCACTCCACATCCTTTTGTTTTCAGTACTTCAAAGAAAACCATGAAGTCTCTCTTCGAGAATAGTAGGGAACTTTTGCCCTTCTGCCTCCAGTTTTTGACATGGAAGTTTCTGCAGTATCTTGGTGGATTTCTTCATATGACCCTCCCTTCTTCACAGCATTCCAGCACCAGCTGCCCACTGAGCAGAGTGGGATTATCAAAGTGGGCAGCTGAATTCTCTTAACTCATTTTAAATCCCCTGTATAAGATCCCAAATATAATGTAGGACAGTGTAAAACAGCATTAAATATTTATATTTTTTATAGGATTTCAAGTTCAATTAAGAAAAAAAAGAAAAAGGAATCAGAGGACTGAACCATTCTTGATTGTCCCTAAACGAGGGCTACCCAATACTTGCTTCCAAGCCCATTTACTAGGATTTGCTTGTTTCCTGAGGTTCAAATACAGCCTGCCTTGCCTATTTCCTTCAGGTGTGGATCTGTGAAAGCCAGCATAGGCTTTTCTATCATCCTTATTAGTCTTATATGAAGCAGCTGCTACCTCTTTCTGAGCAGCAAGCAGGTTGCCAGACAGCCTGAGGGGCTACCATCTGACATCCATATTTTGTTCTCAATAGGTCTGTGACTCATGCTTTCAGGGGAATAGAGTAGCAGGTAGGTTTTGTCTCCTTTTGTGCTGATGATAGATGCAGTTTCATTTCCTACTGCAACCGGGCAACCAGTATAGCTGTATTTCTTATTTAAACAATTCACCCGAAAAAAAAAAAGCATTTAGTGGATCTATTTAATTTACTGGTATTACATACTCATGAAATATTACATAAATAAAATTTCTCTTTAGTACCTTAAAATGAAATCAAATACAGCTAGTTTTATTTGGGAATAAGGAAAAAATAATATCAATGGTCTTCCTGGTGAAAACCCTCAGTGGTTTTTAACATAGTGCCTCATGATAAGACCCTGCTGGCTGGGGAGAAGGGGGCATTATTATTTGTAGTATAGCTGTGCCCATGTCCCAGTGTGAATGTACTAGACCTGGGGAGGATGCTGTGAATTTGTTGGTCTCTCAGAGAACTTCCAGACCCAGCAGGAAAAGCGTGGTGGAAGCAGGATAGGGTGAAGGGATGTGCTAAGTGGCAGTCAGGAAAGCCAAGGATAAGCACCCAGCTTTTGATTCCTCTGCATCATGTTCACTGCCTGGAAAAAATTTTCAACAAAAAGATGGAAAATTAAAGCCCTGACAATCCTAAAGAAAAGGTATTTGGCTTCTGTAGAGAAAATGCCAAAATTAAAGCTCTGAGAATTGTAAAAATTTTTTGTCAGTTCCTAGCTTTGCACAAGCTCCTAATTTCTTGTCATTTCTTCAGGTATTTTCCAGATCCATCTAATTTATTCATCTCAGAAATAATTTTTAATTTTAATAAAATAAAATTCATACTTTTCTCTACTGAATTTTTCACCTCTGACTAAATTCTTTCATTTGTTTTCACTTGCTCTCCCGTGTACTGCACAAGTTCTTTGGCCTGGAACCTTTGTTGTCTGAATTATAGCATCTATGTACTGCTATAAATTAACATAAGCATGGTATGTAATGTAAATTTCACTGATTAATTGTTTCTAAACAGTCCTCTTTGGCTAATGAGATATGCACATTGAAGAAGAAACCAATAATTGGTTTTGACTTTCAGTGTACCCAACTCTGTTCATGTGACTGAACTGCTGAGAGTTGCACCCAGCTGTGGGATTGCAAATTCAACACTGATATACTGAAAATGAAGCAATAAAGCAGCCTTGTCAGTGCATCCCTACTCTAAATTAGTTCAAGAGAAAAAAAGCATCATAAACAAATCACTGTGAATAATAAAATACTTCAAAGCATTGACAGGTTCATTTGATTATTTTTTTAAAATTGTGTTAATTAGAAAACATGAGGAAAACTTAATGATGGCTTCTATTTTAATACAAGTTCACAGTCCCACGTCCACCTTGCTTCTGAATGTCTCCCACTCTCCCACTGCATCAGAAGAATGAGTGGGTTTATTCAGTGTCTTAGTGTAGAAAAATACCCATTTTATTCTTTTTTCCACATGCCAGCTGTACATTTGCACAAGTAATTCTTCTGAGCTTTTGTAAACCAGACATTTAGAATACAGACACTTTACTCCCCATCTCATCATCTTCCTTGAGCAGACACAAATTCTCAGCCCTTTTTTCGACTTATGATTAATAAATATGATTAAAAATATTCAGTCCCTCTTTCTTCACCCTCTCAGCTTTAATTTCCAACATTTTGCTTCACTTCAGACAATGATCTTTACGGTGAAGTGGGTATAACATTGTGTAAAGCATCAGAGTTTTAAAAGGTGAATGCACAGCTTTCTGCAACAAAAAATTGGAGTTCTTGGTGTGTTCTGACTGAAGCTTTCATTTCTTGTTCAGTCCAGCCAAACACAACCTAACATCAATACTAGAAAACGCTCTTTTGGATTCCCTAGAGAATATTTTCATGGTCAGCGTTCAATGAATTCTGTCCAGTAGGTGCATAAATAATTAAATTGTTAGGATCCTAGGTATGCATATAGGATAGGAAGGGCAATGAGATTTCTGATGGTCTCTGCTTAGGGAAGGAGGATTAAAGGTCCTCTACTGGGACTATTTCCTAAGCGAATCAAGCTCTCTTAACGACAAGCTCAAAGAGCTGGTAAACCAAAACATAGCTATGGGCTATTAGCTAACAATTATGTTTCTCTGTCCACAAGTGAAGTATAAAATATTCCAATTCAAAGATAGTGGAGAGATCCATTGATTTTAGTAAAATTTACATGCATCTCAGGATAGCTGGATCTCCAGAATTCCAGTAAACAGCACTGAAACAAACTCTAAAACTGGGAGAAGGGAGGATCAAAGTTTTAAAGAGTGAAATATAAAAGAAAGTGTAAGCAGAAGTGCAAGTGGTGCAGGAATCAAAGGTTTGACCCCAAATTCCTCAATACATAAATGCTGTTTATGATAACCTATTCATGTGCCCTCAGCATCAGAAGTCTGCTTACAGTACTGCATCTAGAAAGGGAAGAATAACTACATGCCATCATTTAGATCTCTGCCACGAATGGATTACATAGAAAAAAATTAAAACTGCATTTCACTCTTCAGGTTTTCTTTCCCAATTTTTGCTTCCCCTCCATCGTTCAAACTATAGCTGATGTGAATTTGCTGCAGCAAAACCTCAGAATGTGACCTCATGTCAGGTTTTTTTGGATTTCTTTCTTGCTATTTAATGTCAGAAATCAATCTTTCATAGTGCAGCACATATAGGAAGGTCCATTGAGTCCAGTTTTCATCATCCTGAGCATTTGCTCTGTGCTATAGATGAAAACACTGAGAGTCTGTAGTATATGGTACTTCACTGGTGGTTTCTGAGAAATGCTTTATACGTTATTAAACTCTTCATAACATTTAAAGTAGTCCAGCTGCTGAAAGAAAATGAGTAAGTCTTGCAATGCCCTGAAAATGAGTAAAAATGGAAACTGAAAAGACAAAAGCAGCAGCTGTGGTCGCTGGGTTTCTGGGGACTCCCTGAAGCATGACACGCAGACATGCCAGAAAAGGCTCTTTCTCTTCTGGATGGTTGACGTGTAGTCTGCATTGGAAAAGAACGAGGCAGGGATCTGAGCTGAGATTTATCTTGTTGTGTGTCCAACTAACACAGCGTATGAACAGCTTCTGACTGAGCAGCAAGATTTTTCTTGAGATCATTCTGTAGTTTTGAAGAAGTATTTTATGCATGTCCTAGCAGCCACTTAATTGTACTTACATATAGTTTGCATAAGGTGCTTCCCTCTAATCCCCATAGTAATCAGAAGAATGAAATTATGGGATCCAAAGACTTTTAATATTTTTCATCCATCTTAGCTGTATGTAAAGAGGGGCTTCATTAAGCTAATAGGTAAGGCTAAAAACATACCACCTGGCAGGACATATTACTGTCCCTGCTCAGCACAATGCTTGGTGCTATAAACTGAGAGATTAACACATCAGCGAGAAAAAGAGAACAGTTCATGCAAATGTCCTTACAGCTCAAGTGGCAGGAACTGCAGATTAGTGCCTTTTTCTTCAGTAGGATAGGTGCCTTCTGAATATATACATAGGCATATAAATACATTCATTACATTGCTATAATGACATTCTGTGACAGTTTGTTTGTCTGGAAGCGCAGAACAGAGTGTTTTAAATGCTCATTAAAGGGAAGATATGACAGCTCTACCTCTTGCCTGGTAGTTAGAGCACTGTTCCTGCGCTAGGAAGCCTTGGTTTGAGCAAAGTAGATAGACAATCATTATGAAATTCTGAGACAGGTTCCCTAACCACCCTTCATCAGGCTGTGCAGCAGAGCAAAACAGGTCTCTTTGAAATACTCCAAGGTATAAAATACAGAAATATTCACTGACAAAGAGCAAAAGAGAATGACCCATGACTTTTTCTTTGAATGCAAACATGAGAAAATATTTTCTCTGGAGTTCTATCCCCATTGCCAATTGATACAGCTACAGCTGGAGCTGCCCACCCTGAGCCATTGCCCAATTACACAGAGACTGGGAATTTCAGTATCCTCATTCAGAGAAAATAATTGAACCTTTAATTTCTGCAATTAATACCTTAACTACTGTCCTTTTCAATAAAATAGAATGCTTTGTCACCGTGTCTCTTATTTATTTTCAAAATACTCAAACCAAAACTTTTTTAATTCAATCAAAGGAAATGTGTAACAACAAAACTGCATTTTTCTATTTGTTTTTCTTATATAGAGAAGATTGGTCTCTATTTCTCTCTGTCACTGCGAAATCTCAGGTCAGACTGAACTTAAGTTCTTCTGATTTCTCTTAGTCAAACGGGATTTGGAGCAAAGTGAGCTGTTTATCTCTTTCCCAAGACCAATCTCAGATCTTGTAATCTGAGACAATGTGGTGAAGAGTACTGTAAATTTGTGATGACAATAAGAATCAATAAAATCAATTGAATGATTGAAGCAATTCCCAGTAGTGAGAGCAACTTCAGTTTGACAGGAGCAGATTTGGAGAGATTGTTTTGACTTGGAAATGAGGGTGCTGTGAAGGCTCTGGCTACTGCATGCAGAAATCTCAAGTTCCTGTTCAGGAGACTTGACTGTCCGGGTGGAGCCACTCTTTGCTTCTTTTTTATCTGTCAATATTTGAAATTACCTGTTTATCTCTTCAGTGTGTAATGGTGCTTTTTGTATCCTGGTTTTGGTTCTTTTATTTTCTTGATTGTAGGCAGGAGGGGTGCATGGACACATACAGATTGTGGAACAACTGCATTTGTGCTCAGTAAGAACTCTGCTTGATGAATGGGCATCTTGATTGCTGGATTCATTGTTTCATGGCTGGACGAAATATTTTGTTTTGAGGGACTGCCAATCCTAACTTTCCTTTGAAGGAAAGGAAAGCAGCAGCACTTGTAGCTACTCTGATTCTCCAGGGAGTCCATGCTATCAGATATGGTTTAAGAAAGTTCTTTATGTTCTCTTCATTTGTTCCCAGATACATAAAAAAGGTTAGGGAGTCCTAAATTTGTCATAGGATTATGTCCAAAGGACAACTGTTCAACATAAACACCAGTATCAACCAGCATAACTCTTTCTCTGAAGAGATCAATGTTTATAAAGGCACAACAGAAACATGAGTTTCCTCATTTTTGATGGATTCCAGGGAGAGACTGAGCTGATCTAATGGTAACCCATGTCTAAATAATTCTCCAGTGGCTGCAGAAGTTTTTGCAACCAGAATTCTTGAAAAAGGATTTATTCTTTATCAAAACTTAAAAATTAAGGTTTTTGTTAAAGCTTAGGAGTTTGGGAGTTTTTTTATTTGGTTGGTTAGTTGATTTGGAGAATTTTGGGGGTGTTTTGTTGTCTGTGATAGAATTATCTTCACTGTATGAACATTCCTCTTTTTATCCAGTTATAAAGAAGAAAAAACTTTTACCTCCTAAGCTATGCTAGTTGAAATGTTAGGTCATTCTCACTAGAACACAGTAAATAAATATGCAAAAAGGCACTCTAAAGCCTCTGAAGTTGCAACTGGACACAAAGGGTTTTTAGAGATGTTTCACCCACTCTAGACCTTACAGTTACTTTTTACATATCTCTGCCTTATATTCTGCAGTCAATTCATCTACAGCCCTAGAATTAAAAGGTGACCAAAAGCAGATGCTTTCCTTTCTTACCACCCAGCTTGGCCTGGACACAGAGATTTCCTTGTGCATGCAGAAAAGATCCACTTTTACACATGCATGGTTCTTATGGTAGTACTATTTCTATGGTAATACTATTTCTATGCTAAAGTGTAGGTTGCTTTAGGTATTATCATACTGAGAAAGAAATAAATATTTTATTAAATGCAGAGAAATTACTTGTGATTCTGAACCAGCATCCATTTAGGCAACATGTTTGGAAATATCTGCTCATGGGTACTCCCCTATCACCACCATCTATGTGTATCTTGCAAGCACTAATGAAAACTGAAATTAGTCTTCCTAAGTTATAGGATCGCTGAGCTGTCTGCAACATTTTTGACACCTTCACCCTAATTTCATTTGCTGGTTATAAGTTTTTGAACCAATATATTCTTTTCTTTCTCTGCCCCAATAAGCGACCTTGAGTCCTTGCTCAAGACTTCTTTAATTAAGCTGGGATTCAAAATACAACATCTGCTCTAGTCTCTTCACAAACTGACCTCACAAAATGCTAAATCAGAAGTGGACTCATTAGCATTCAGAACCACCGCAGATGAACAAAGGAGGAACATTACAGAAAATAAAGGGAAAGGTATTAAAAGAAGGGCATTGCGGGGAGAAGGAAGAACATAATTTCTTAAGTGGACTGGAGAGAAGAGGTAGGTGAAGGAGGCCACTTTGTATCAGAACATCTTTTCAGTGATCTGTCATTTGGCAGGTAAAATGAGATTGTCTGTAAAAAATTTTCATTTTAGCTTGAATGCAAGGACATATTGAGGAGAATATTTAAACAGAATGAAAAGCATACACAAAAATGCAGAGAGCCGATGCCATCATCTTGATGGATACACAGTGAGCTGGTGGATTTTTTTTCATAACTTTGCCAATGTTTTGAATATTTTTTTCCCTAATGGTATACGTCTCCTTCCTTAACTTAACAGCTTAGCAACCTTTCACTTCAGTAACTTGCTATAACAGTCCCCATCATTAAAACAGTTAGGTAGCTCGACTTATTATAGCACCTGTGGTGCTCCAAGAAATGTCTGGGACCCTGAAAGGAGGCTTGATTTTGGTTACTTGCCTGGTAGAGAAAGGAGTGTGAGAAGTGAATTGACGAAGTTAATACCTCATGATATGGAATGAGTAATTTGATTAATGACTAAAGACTGATTACTGTTGTTTGGCCAGAAGAACATTGCAGGAGTACATTGTACACAAAGTATTCTACTCCAGCTAAGTCGGGATTGGAATAGTTTTAAAAATAAACCAGCCTAGTTGCTAAGATATTCATCAAGGAGGTGACAGGAGGCCTGAATTCCAAATTCCTGCTCTCAGAATTATTTTTACTTTTACCAATGACTGCTTAATATAAAATGTATAAACAGTGATGGGAACATTTACCACAGTTCAGGGCTCTCCTGCTGTCCTAAAGGTTACATTAGGCCATCTGCTCAGGGTGGGGTTTTTCTTTTCTTTTTTTTCTTTATTTTTACCATTCTGTTCCTATGTATCTTACATCCTTTGTTACTCAGTAGGTCGAATTTCAGCAGGAGGGATGGAAGGTGAGACACTGGAGCCATATGGTACCTAAGGCATCTTGAGGGATGCAAATTACATGCATTTGAATGTCTTAAGCTGGAGATAGATAGGAGTGTAAGGCATTAACAGATAATACCCAATAGATGTTGTTGGCACCACTGATTCATCTTCCTCCGATTGGAATGAAGGTGTCTCTGTCTGCTACAACTTTTAATTCCTTTTAATGTTTTAGTTAAAACAATTGTAATAAAGCAAACAGGCCAGACTCTATCCTGTCAACCTGTTGTAAAGTAACACAACATGACGTGTGTCCACACGGCAGAATTCTCTTCCCCTCCCTGATCATGGCAATTTCTTCCATACTACTTACACTGTAAGGGTTATGCCATTGACTGCACTGCTCTTCAACAGTGTGGGGTTTTAGCGATCAAATCTATGGCTCATTGCACACTTGTGGCCTCTTGCTATTGCTTTACTAGTAAAGATGTCCCATCGAGGTGAGTTTCGATGGGACCTCCTTCTCTTGCTGTTCACGATACAGCTCTGGTTATGTACTGGTGAACATGAAGGAACTAATGAAACCATTGAGGCAAATGCAAGCTGTCAGATTAGTCTCTTTGTATATCAGATTGCTCAAACCTCTACCTAAAATAAGGGGAAATATCCCTGCAATTCAGCAGTGTGGGTATTTTTTTCTTTATGTTATTTATTTCCAAAGTTCTCTAATTTTTTCAGAAAACTAAATTAAGAAAGATTTAGGCTGGACTTGGGTATATATTTAATTTTAATTTTTTTTTGCTATGGATAAATCTCTCAGGGTGGATGTTTTCTTAAATCCCAGAGGAAGAGCCTCAAGCTACATTTTGCAGTTTGTCTCATGGGCCTAATTATGTAAAGGCTATCAACCCTGTATTTCAGAGGCTAAAATTACCAGTTGCCAAGCTTGCTCACATGTTCAAAGAAGGCTCTGCACATGTGTTTGTGTTAATTTCCAGCTCTCCTGAGCACTAATTCAAAGGGCTAACTGAGTCACTGTTAAAGCTATATTCCCTCAACCTTCCTATACAGCAGATTGGCTTTACAAATCTGTAGCAGGCATTTTAAGTCTCCTCAGTGAGAAAAGCACATGATATCCATTAATAATTGTCTGTGGTGGTCTGATGGACTCCAAAAGGGTGTAGGAAAAAGACAAGCATGTAAAGGGAGTTGGAGAGAAAAAGTCCCTGCAGAGTTCTCTACTGATTCAGTCTCCTTGGAGTGAATACAGCAGTCATCGTCTCTCCTGTAGAAAACAAGCATTAAAAAAGCCAGCGGGCAATCACTTCTCAGGACCATATTTATAGCACAAGGGGACTTTCTTTCTAAAGCACTGTTATTCTTTACTAAAAGCTTTTTTTTTTTATTATTATTTGTATTAACTTTCGAAAAATCATAGGAAAGTGCCATAATTGCCAATATAAAGCAGTTAAAGAGGCATTAATGAAACTCTGACACTGGTCTTTTATGCAAATAATTGATGAGATACTGAGCAGACACAGTTCTCAGATTCATTAGCTGGTTTCTAACATGCACAATTCAATCAATGAGCAGAACATACCTGCCATTTATTCAGATATATCAAGTTATATTTACTCATTTGAGGAAAAGAATGCATATCAAATATGGTTATATGAATGGAAAAAGTTACAAAATTTCAATGGAGATGAAAGTTAAACAGTCTGTTCCTCCCAGACTTAGTTGGACTCTTGAAGGACTATATGCATGTGCCAGGGAAATTAAAGTGTAGAAAAGGAGATTTCATATCTAAAGCACTTTTTTTTCCTTTTACCCTTTTTATCTTTTGCAGTTTTGACCAAATGAAGCTATAGTATTTCATTTCAGAAAAACTCTTCCACTTTGTATAATATAATTACTACTAGGGAAATAATTATTCATTGGAGCAAAGACTGAGAATGTTAGGGCTGTTACCTTGGAGGCCTAGATCCAGTGAGTAGATAATTATGCATAAAAAGCCAGATTCAAAGTAGCACACCTCCAGACCAGTACTCATGGGACTCTTCAAGAAGGTCAAAATCAAATAAACCAAGAATTTTTTCTTGATCTCCCTGGTATTACTTGTTTGCTAAACTGCTACTCAGAACAAATCTCATATTGCTATCATTTTGTTATCTGTTGTATGAGATCCAGATCACTTGAATGTTTTTCTCATTGTGTGCTGACTGGGAGAGATCTAATTTATGAATTCTGATTTGTTTTCAATACAGCTCTTTGGACTGTCAGTAATTAATGTATCAGTGCATGGCCAAAGGCAGAAATACAGTTGCCCAAAAGGGTTTTTAATTTTCTTCAATGTACTGTTGAATGTCTGGGTTATAAACCAAGGGTGGGTCTTACAGCTCTTCCACCTCATATTAGCAATTATCATATCAGCTCATTGTCTGGTTCCATTGAGCTAGGTCCCCCATTTTAAAATTCTGGTGGGACTAGGGTTACCCAAAGATGTTGGCATGGCAGTAAATAGCATTCATGAATAAAAAAACCTGAAGGCATTAAGTAAAATTCTGCCCAAAAGAGCAACTGTACTGACGTGGACACTGGTACCAATGTTGTAGTGACACCCGGCCATACCCACGCAGAAATTAATAGAATATAAAATAAAGTCAGCTGAGATATCTTTAAACACGTTGCTTCAGTTTCAGCAGGTATCTAACTAGTTTAGAGAGCACCTCATATTCTCTTGTCCTACTAAGCATTAAATCAGAGATGCTGGGCAGGAAGTCTCTATTTTTGAGGCAAGTGAAATTATCTGGGTTTCTACTTGAAGTCACTGTAGCACACATATGCACTGATTTTCCTTTTTTTTTTTTTTAACTTGATCAAATGGCGTCTGAACAATTCAAAACTCAGCACAGATCAAGGGAAGCAGCATTGCTAAAAATATCACAAGTCCTGAAAACACATACATTTGACAATGTAAGGTGTGACTTCAAAGTCCAGCTGGTGAATCAGCTCTGGTTTTAGGGTTATTGAACCCTGTTAGCTCTTTTTCTTAGTACTAACCAGAAGTAAAAAGTGCATGAAATTAAGTTGCCAAGATTTGTGGCTTAATGAATGGGTTCAAGGTTTTGCCCACACATTCCTGTTGCTGGCAGAAAGGGGTAAGGTTTTCAACAGCAACTGCTAATCTGAAATGCTGCAGATTTTGGTGTGACTGTTTAGCATCACAGAATTACAGAGTGGTTTGGATTGAAAGAGATCTTAAAGATCACCCAATTCTAACCCTGTTGTCATGGGCAGGGACATCTTCCACTAGACCAGGTTGGTCAAAGCCCCATCCAACCTGGCCTTGAACGCTTCCAGGGATGGAGCATCCACAACTCTGGGCAACCTGTTTCATTGTCTTACCACTCTCATAGTGAAGAATTTCTTCCTAATATCTAATCTAAACCTACTCTCTTTCCATTTAAACCAATTACCCCTTGTCCTATCACTCCATGACTTTGTAAAAAGTCCCTATCCATCTCTCTTGTAGCCACCTTTTAGATACAAGAAGGCAGTATGAGCTCTCCCTGGAGCCTTTCCCAGGCTGAACAGCCCCAAGTCTCTCAGCCCGTCCTCATAGGAAAGGTGCTCCAGGCCTCATCTTCGTGACCCTCCACTGGACTCATTTCAACAAGTCCATGTCCCTCTCATATTGGGGAATGCTTACTCTTTAAAGAAAGCCCCAACACCTTGCTTTCTGGTGATTTGCCTTCTTTAAGAAATGATGAGATAGCAACATTTTTTTCCTGCTGTTATTTTCTTTTCTGTTAGCAGCTTTTCCATATGAGATAAAGTTGTCATCACTTTTGTGGTTTGACCTGCACAACTTTAAAGAGTCGTGCATGCTATTAGCTATATCTATCAGATGTTTGGATCTCTCTTCTAATACCAGCTACTGGTCAGATAATACCATTGATTACTAAGCAGAGTTGTCCATTGATTTTTCTAGACTGCTGGAAAATCGATAAAATGATGTGGCCCAAATTTCACTGACAATGTCTACACACCATTTTTGGAATATAAGTGACTGTGTAGGGCAGACAGGGTATTTTATGTGCCTGCTCATTGTGAACTGAATAAATGTTAAAGCCATTAGCATTCAAATATGGAAAACAATATAACACACACAGGGGGTCTAATTTGCTTTCTTCTCTGTCTCGTTTTGTCAGTCACGCTGTTGTAAGGTGGGTACAAAATGCTATTTCTCTGGTCCATTTTTTTTTCCATTCTCACTAGTATAAATGACTTGGGGTTTACATAGAGCAAGGGTTAGCTGAGAAATTCTATTTAAAGTTTTATGCTATTTCTATGTTATTTTTATAAAGGAGGTAGCATTTCTGTAACATACACCTGCTGTGTCATTCCTATTCCTCTTAAGCAGTGATGAGCCCAAAGATCAGCTCCAAAGCATCTGCCTTTTTTTATATGTCCTTGGCATAACTCAACACCTAAAAAGAAATGATGTCCCAACACTGAGGGTATTGACTCTCTCATTTTCATAGCCCCAGTTCAGTTCCTTATTTTTGTGTAAATTTTGCAGTGCCACTAAACCTGCACAGAGCAAGACCTCACAGAAGTACCAGACTGGCTCTATCTGAGCTGGTGTTTGGAGGCTGGCAGGGATGTGAATTTGAACCCTCTTCAAGTTTCATGACATTTTTACAGGCCATGTGTCCTAATTACCCATGGATCTTGCCATGCTTGAATGTCAATGCACAAACACCATCTCAGCACTCTGAGCTTCAGTTTCCATGTGTGGAATTAATAATACCTTGCTATCTGACAGTGCTACTGGGAAGAAAATATATTATATACTCATATACCAACTTAGTAGGGGTGTTGGAAATCCTTGGAATATTTAGTTATGCTAATTGGTTATTTTAATTATGTACATCACTGAATTCAGCATAAGATATAGATAGTCTTAAACCCTTTCCCATGCTGAGTTTAGTCTGGCTTTGTGGTGTAATGAAGACATTAAATTGCATTCTTCTCTTGCATTTTGCTGATGAATAAATGAGTTTTAGTAGTGGTGTTTTCAGGGCCTGAACTTCTAACATCTGCCTTTATTTTTTTTTTTTTTTTGAGGCGAGGTTTTTTGTTATTTTAATTTAACTGAAATAATGCTATTTTCTTGCAACTAGAAAATGCGATGCCAGTGTGGGGTAGGGGTCATTTGAGTGACAGTCTTTTCTTTGCCTCTCAATGATGCAAGGCAGAACTTAGCAGATTGAAGGCCTTTAGATAAACTCTGGCAGACGGACTTTTGAACTGCCAAAGAAATCCCCAAAAAAGGCAGAGTGTTGTCTGCCTCCTCTAGTCTTTCCTTTCTTCTGTCCCTGGTAGGAAGAACGAAAAGGGTTGAGAGACCCAGAGCAGGAAGGGAGATTCCCTTTCATGCTATCTGTGTAGCACAGGGACACTGCAGAGCGAACAGCCTACTAGGAATTAAAAAATGTGGAGTCATTCCTATTTTTCAGACATGCCAAAGCACTGACTATAGATTATTTGTTTTGCTTTGTTTGACCCTGACTTCTTAATGATTTCTTTTTGCTTTAGCAGAAAGAGTTGGTGGAGCAGAGAAGTAAAATACACTCTTCCAAGAGAAAATCACTTATGACAAAAGTAAACGGAGGCAGGGAGAATAAAAAAAGTCCTAGAAAGGAGGTGAGATGAGGTGATGACAGAAGGTGTTTGGAGTAGAGAAGATGGTGCCAGAAATTGTATATTCACCTCCTTTTTCCTTAAGAGAATTTCCATATGTTGCCAAGGACTCGGGTTGGAGCAGAATAACATTTTCTCATGCTCAGCCTAGTGAAAGAAGACAACCATTTAATCACGGGGACTTAGGCAATCTGAAGACTACATCTGCTGCACCCTTTTATACAAGATTTCAGCTTTGAAAACTGTCTTTTGCCGTCCCTCAAAAAGCAGTCAGGATCGACTCAGCACTGAAGATACTGCCACAGCATATGAGAAGTTTTATTTATGGCAGCAGATGGATACCAAAGGTGATGCAAAGTTCCACACTGTGATGCTACTAATTAGTCAGTCAGTTATTTAAAAATTAGCCTCTAGCAAAATATTTAAAATGTCTGTATCAATGTGGAGACTTCTTCAGATTCGGTCTCAGACAATGAATAAGTAAACTTAGCCTGGGGCTCAAAAATGCAACATATTTTCTTAATTTTAAAGTCATTACTGGATGATAATTACTTTGTGTACTCCTTGCTGGGTAAGAATTTTGATGCTTCCTTCTGGGCAGGCATACTTCAATCATCTTTACAGAATCACAGAATTATCAAGGTTGGAAGATACCTTGGTTGGAAGATCATCTAATCAATGAGAAATCAATGAAAAAACAATTGTGAGCCCGGTGGATGATGTGAAAAAAGGCATGGAAGGACTGCTGCACTCCAGCTAGATGCTGGGTGACAGAGATCAAGTCTGAACACAAAAAATGATGTATTCAAGACTCTACAATAGTGATCAAAAAATAAAACACAGAATCACATAATCAGAGAATCATCAAGTTTGGAAGAGACCTCTAAGATCATCTATTCCAACCACCAACCCCACACCACCATAATACCCCCTAAAATATATCCCCAAGTGCCACACCCAGACACCTCTTGAACACTTCCGGAGACGGTGATTCCACCACCTCCCTGGGCAACTTATTCCAGTGCCTAACCACTCTTGCAGTGATTTTTTTTTTCCTAACATTTAACCTGAACCTCTGCTAGCACAATTTAAGGAGTGGTTTGACTCTTCTGTCTTTCGAGTACCTTTTTTTCTGTCTTTCAGAAGGACAGTGTCATGGGAACTTCTAGTGTTACAAGGATTTCCACTTGTCCTTTCACTTAAAATGTGGCAGAAGAGGCTGACCCCACCTCACTGCGGCCTCCTTTCAGGTAGTGGTAGAGAGCACTGAGGTCCCATCTGAGATTCCTCTTCTCCATACTAAACCCCAGATCCCTCAACTGTTCCTCATAGGACATGTTTTCTAGACCCTTTCCCAGCTTCTCTGCCCTTCTCTAGACATGTTCCAGTAACGCACGCAAGCCCAGGTAAAGAAAGCCCGGAGGTCTGGCTGCTGCGTCTTTGATAAGGTGGCACAAGCAATCGAGGACGAGCTCCTCACCCGAGGGAGCTTTCTCTACACAATCTGCCGGGCGCGCAGGTGGAGGCAAAGAAGGAGAGAAGGGACTCTTCGTATGATAATCCACGTGGAGGTTTATTCACACAGGGGGACAGGGATGAGGAGCCGAATTTTAATGAGGGTCCAGACATTTCATACTAGGGATAGGGAAGGCGGGGATAAGGGATACAGCCAATGGAATAAAAGGGAAGAAAGGCAGGGTTAACAGTGAATGTACCAATGAGGAGTGTACATAGGAGGGACTTAGGGAAGGAAACAATGGGGTGTCGAGTAAAACAGAACTTTCTAGAACATATACATATTAATAATGGAGGATGAATTTTCATAATCTTATCCATAAAACAGGGAGGGGAAAACGGGAGCCAACTACAACAAAATACGTAAAACACGGAACTGGAGGATTGTGGGCTCTCACCCTAACTACGGAGTGAGAGGCAAGGTTTAAGTTCTGAACCACCACTGCTTGGGGTTGGTGTTGTCCCTAGTGGTCTGTGCGCCTTTGGCCACCTGCACCACCACACTCCAGCATTTCAATCTCCTTTTTGAAGTGAGGTACCCAAAACACAGTACTCAAGGTTCAAATCTTGCATACTTTCATGTAAGGTGTTCCTAAAGACATGCTAATGGCATACGTGGCCTGTCAGTCAAATGCTTCTAATATTGTGGGAAATTATTCTCCATTGGGATAAAGGCAGGTGAGCTCAGGGGTGTGTGGTACCTTTCTAAGCTGGACACCTTGGCTAAAGAGATTTCCCATCTACAGAAAGTGCCTGCATAATGCCTTTGAAACTTATAACTGCAATTTTTTAAAAATCCTTAACTATTATAAGATTTTTTTATAAGAGATTGTGCCATTTTTCCAATGGAGAAGCCAACATCAGACATCACTGAATTGCCTTCAGAAAGGTCAGTGCATTTGGTATAACCTGGGAAAAAAAATCATAGTGAAACCAAGAAAACTTCCATTCTAAAGTATTTCTTTCAGGGAGGGGTCAATACAAATGAAATGATTTTTCTGTCAAGAGTAAGTGATATTTCTTCAGCATAGGGACCACTGACAATCAAGAATACTTGGTTTTATTTGTCTGGTACTGTTCAGAAATGGAATGACAGCAAAGCTTTGCAGATAAATATGTGTGATATTTACAGTGGTTGGCTCACCTTATATTTTCTTTTATTAGTTTTAAGCTCATATTTACTGTTGGTTTTTAAGAATTTTATATCCCTTTATCTTTCCTAACATTAAGACATATTAGGCGTAAATCATAAATCTATTGCTTGCTTTATTATGAGTTGGTCTCAGAAAGGTAGATTTTTTTTTTTCTCAATAATGAAAAAATCAAGCTTCTGGTCTAAGAACTTTGTTTTAAAATAGTGACTCAGTTAAATGATATCATAAGTGAGGACACTTCCTGTAGTAAAAAAGTCTATAGTCATTATAAATGACATACTCTTTTTTTTCTCCTTTTGGAAGGTCAGCAAACTCGCAGCATTGGATTCAATACCGAAGATGGCATCAACCTGCGAAGTGTATGGACAGCTTGTTGGAAATATTCTGTGTGCCTCCTTTTCACCTTTTACCAAGTCAGTACAGGAGGAAGCTGCAAGCTCATGGTTGTGTGTTTTTTTTCTGCTGCTGTCGTGGTTATTTTCAGAGGTATTCTTAGATCATGCATTCCACAGGGGAGGTCCTTTCCTTGTTGAGCACAAAGCTGATCGCTTTGCTGCTGTCCTTTTGATTTAGAGAGAAAAATCCCACGTCTGATGTACAACTTTGATTTCCTAGTAATTAAAATTGCAGTGTGGGAGCTCATCACTCCTGCTCCAACCCACCCTGCTGAGGTTCAAGGCTACCTTTGGAACATTTCCACCACGTGATGTGTTAATATTGAAGAGATATCCATGTTGTTGTTTTCATAGTTCCCCCAAATTTGCTAAATGCCTTCTACAAGTAGGTGATTCTTAAAAGCATGAACCATGGCTAAATAGAACACATATTTGTACTGTCTGGGTAATGGGTTAGTCTGTTCACCTTTATATGGAAAGTGAATGGTTTGACTTTTCTGTCTTTTGAATACCTTTTTTTTCTGTCCTTCAAAAGGACAGTGTCATGGGAACTTCTAGTCCTACAAGGATCAATAGCAAATTCCCACCGATGTTTTACTTTTGGAGAGGTGAACCATAAGAGTTAGGTTTTCTACAGTGTTACTGAACTGGAATCAGTAAGAGAAAATTTTTCTCTGTCAAAAACAGCTTTCTGTACTGAACAGATATAGGAACAGAGATCAGTAAAGTGCTTCTACAAAATGATGGGGGGGCTTCAAACAAGATTTTAATTTTTTTTTTCCCAAAGACAATTCAAGAAGTCTACCATTTCCCAAAAACCAAAAATAAATCTTTTCTTCCTGCATCTTCACCCAAAATCTCTTGGCAGTTCCACTTTTGTACTTCAGGCCAAAACTAAAATTGACATTAGCTAGAAATGGGCTGCCAAATATTATTTGCCTCCACATCTTTCCTTTTCTACCTCCACAGGGTTACTGTCAGAGAGCCAGGAAGGCTGTAGGTCAAACATAAAGCCAAAGCATTTGATTCACAAAATTTTTTTCCAGGGATGAGTACTAGAGAAAAAGGGACTTGCGATGCTTAGCTAGAAGTGTCTTCTTTGGATGGATACTTATTTTGAGTTTTCTAAAATTTTCTACATGCAAATTACTACTAAAAAGACCCATCCATGAAGGTTCCATCCATGTCTTGAAAACATTACTGTAACAAAAAATAATGAGAAAAACCCTCTGGCACTCATATTAGTATGACATATTTTTCAATATTCTTTCTTAAGCAGATGACTAGAAGTTTAAATGAAATACTGATTTTGAAGATTTATGTACTCTTGCCTGTGTTGTATGTGTACTTCTATGCTTCTCATTGTGGAGAAGCTACATCGCCATGCCTCAAGGAGGCAAATAAAAGCACTGAATTTTATTAAGCACTCATTTTCTCCAGTGTATCAGCACTGAGTTATTTAGCACAGTCGCTTTTCTTATTTTGACATGTTTGGGAAAATTCACAGCATCTAACTGGCTTTCAAACTCCCACTTCTACCTATGTGGCTCGTTAATCTGTCATTAGTACACATGGGATGCAAAAGAAAACATGTAGCATAGGAATATTGACAGGCTCAAGAGCTGCTTAAAGGTTTCCTGTTGAACTCTGAGTGACTTTTTCATCTTGGCTTTGTCTTGGGTTTTTGGTGAGGTTTTTTTGGTGTGTGTTTGCAAGATGAAAAATAGGTCTTTGAGTCTTTACCTTGTTTGCCATAGACATCATTCTACTGAAGTACCATGGTTTGACAACCTTTCTGCTTTATTTTTTGGGGAAAAAAATCCTTTTCCCTGACTGCAACAACCAGATTCCTGTCTTTTGCTGATGTCGTTGGGTGATGTATTAAATATGAGTTTGGTTATTAATCTGACTGGAGATCCTGAACCTGTCTATCATGCAACCAGGTTTCTGGTCCAGAGAGGCACAAAATGTTGTATATTCTGATTGCAGTGCAGAATTAGAGCAGAGACTCCAGAAATTTGGAGTTGACTTAAAATGTTCCTATTTTGTTTGCAGAATTTATTTCAAATTTTTTTTTTTAGCAATTCTGTTTCCCAGCTCTGTTATGAACCACAAGAGGAATTTCTCTGAAAGGCCTAATGCTTTAGCTATGTGCAGAATGCTCTTTCACTGCTGACACCATCAAACCTAGAACAAAACACAGAAGCAACAGTTGTAACATTTTCTTCAGGTCTGAATATGATGCTCCTTTTGTCAATTGATTAGAGCTCCCCACAGAGCCAGAGCCTTGCTTTCAATTTTCCTAACATGGCATTTCAGCTTCAACTCCCCGTTGGCGAGATATGGTGCTTGACGAGAAAGGGAGCTGAAGGAGTACCTGTCCTGCTACCCAGCACCTTGTTTCAGGCCTTTTATATATTTCACATTAATCAGTTATTGGATAAAAAACATGATTTAGGGACGGCTCATGTTTCCTTTTCAAAAGTCAATGATTTCATCAACAATCTGTAGTATAAGATGCACCCGTTTGTATGACACTTGGGGTGAAGTATGTTTCACAAACTATCTTGCATGACTTTAGGTGAAATTCCAGTTTGTTATTAACAAAAGAGACATTATCACAAGGGTCTTTAGTGTGTTAATTGGTGCATTTCCTGAAGTGAATGATAGGAATTTGATCATGGTAAAATTATGGAGATTATTGAATTAGCTGTCTTTCTCTTGGGTTTTTCATTCTTATGATACTGCTATGTAGATGATGAACAGAATCATCACTGTGGCTGAAATAACCTGAGATCTCAATAGCATGATGCTGCAGGAGTCCTTCTGTAAAGACACGCTGTCTGGAATGTTTGATGGACAGAAGTGATTAATCTATAGCCACAAGTGTGCCATTTATGTCAAAGTGCTACTGAAATTGCCAGGACAAGAAAACAGCTGTTCTATTTGTTCACAGAGATCTTCTGCACTGTTTTGGACACTTTGAAGCTCTTTGCTCTTCGTTTAGTCCTTAGGGAGAAAAAACTAAGGATCCGACACTTTCACTAAGTCTGGTACTGAGGAATTATTTTTTAATGACCAATGGTGGATCCTCTTAGGAAGTTGAACTGTCATAGTTCAGTAATCAGGTGCTTTAAAACAGGAAATGCAACATTCTGTTTAATTTGGATATCATTAATTTCTAACAAAACATCACATAATTCCTAGTTCTATAATTAGTATCTAGACATTGTGCCTAGATCTTACTGCTTCAGTCAAAAAATACATAAAACATCTTCTTGAGACACTATAACAAAACCAAGAAAATTATTGCCTAAAACTAAACTTTAAAATCTTGTGTTTGATACAGGAGACACAAAGACCAATCAACCTTTACAGGTTACTAAAGCTTCTTAGTCCATTAGCATACAGGAAGGTTACTGACATACATAAAATTATCTCAGTATTTCATATTTGTATGAAAACATTTGAACAAGAGTAATAGTATATCAATTGTCACTATCACCAGTAACAAGACATTGCTTATATTTAAGTAAAAATAAACAATACAGAAATGTAATCAATATCAAATTAGATAATTAGCAATTCCGCCTCAGCAATTCAAATGATGCTTACGCAAAAAATAATTATACCAAAAATAATCTTTGAGTGCTGAAAAGTGATCTTAGTTTGATTATAAACCAAACTAAATTACTTTTCTCAAGTTAATTAGGCATTTTATCTAAACTTTAAAAATTTGATTAATGTATCTGTACTGTTACTTAATGACTAAATTGCAGCTTAGAAACAATTATGATCCTTCTTTCTTAAATTTTTGGTTTTACCCAGCAGCTATTCCCCTATTCCATGAACCAAGATAGATGGATTAGAGGAAACAAGTTACTTGTTTTCTTTCAAAATTTACAAATGATAATTTCAAATATCTTCTATTGAACCTATTTTGCTTTCTACTTTAATGAAACTTTTGGAATTAAGCAACATTTCTTTCATAACCCTTACCAGCAGTGGATCCTAAAGATGCACTTTACCAAGGTACACAGCTTTATTTTCACACCTTAAAATAAGTAGTCTTACATGTCTCAGTTAACAATAGAAAAAGAGAAAAACCTGGAAGATAACATACTTGGTATTTATTGTGTTTTCAAAATGTTTTTAGTTGTTGCAATTTCATAGAATCACAGAACAGTTTGGGTCAGAAGGGACCTTAAAAATCATCTAGCTCCAAGCCCCCTGCCACGTCCCCCCAGGGACATCTTCCACTAAACCAGGTTGCTAGAACAGTATCTCTAGACTTTGAAATCAAAGTGCAAACAGAAAAATATGGTTTTTTCTTTGCAGGTCCCTTTCAGGAGCTGAAAAAAACCTCCTGAGTTTCCAGAATGTACATATTAACATAGAAATATAGAGGTAAGACCATTATAATTTGTGAAAATACGCAACATGAAATTTTCAATTCAATTTTGTGAAGTTCATGAGACTATAAAGAAAAAGAGGTTACACTTGTGTTATTCAAAATAAGACACAATTTTAACTGCATGGGGTTTAACTTAAAGTGTAGATCAGCAATGTTTAGAAAAATATGTTTAAAAAGATGTGTTGTTTCAGCCAGATGATCAAAATTCACACATTGCCAATGGCCAAATTACTGTGGCATACAAGATGGCTGAAGTCATACATTACTTATGCTGACTTATGGATGTGAATTAAAAATGATGATTATTAGCAAATATCCAAATAGCTGAGAGATGCAAACTGGACAGCTTGTCGTACTGACAGAGCCTAATGAGTTTATAGTTGAATAGGGTAAAGATTATAATGAGAAGAGAATGCAGAGTGTGTAAAGCTCTGCAGTAACAAGATGACTGCTGTAAGGACACATGCCCTTACACCATATATTGTCCGTCTTCCACTTTGCAGAACATCTGCTGACCAAGCAGTCTCTCCTTAAGAGAATAAGACTTTACTCATTCTCTAGTGTATTACAGCTTGGAGTAGAAACAGTTACAAACTATATTCTTTTTATCAGAGACACAGTCTTCCTAGTTCAAATCATATAAATATAAGTAAGTGTTTACTGCAATTGAATAAATTAAGGTATCTCAGCTGAGCTGCAATACCTGACTGGCTGAGCACTTACCCCACTACAAATGTAATGTCAGACACTACCTTAAACTAGCCTCTTTCATGGCAGAAGACTGTGCAAGTAGTTACTGCAGGAAGGTTAAGAGGTACTTCTGTAGCCTGCATGTGCATGCAATTATTTTCCCATGTTGTCAGTGCTGCCTTATATCATAAATTATCAAGTCTTTATTATTTCCCCAGTAATTTTTCATTTTCTAGAGTTACTTGTTGCTTGCATAAGGCTGTACTATGTTCTGCTGCATAAGGGGAACAAGCAGAAATTAGAAGCAGTATTTTAAGATAACCTATTTAAAAGAATGAGGGGATGTTAAAAGCAAGCTCTAGGTATGAGAATGTTTCTCATCTAGTTAAAACTGCTTATATATCTGGTAACTACAGAAGGGAAAGACAAGCAAATTGATCATCTCTTAGGCTTGAAATGTCCAAAAATCCTTAAGGTGAAAAAATCTTAGCCATAGCATAGGTAGATATCATAATTGCTTAGAAAGACTGTAGTTACATTCTTGCAGCCCCAGTAAGTACCTAAACTAAAAAGAAAAGCTAAATGTCCTGGCTTTCTGTCTAAAAAGGGACATTAAGCACATTTGAGCTTTCTGCTTTTTAGAGGACTTTAGAGAATTGATAAGCTTCCTTCTTCCTGGATGGAATCAACTTTCCTGACTCTTCTATCTGCATGCAAAATTCTTCATTCTCTCTCTTCTTTGCAGAGAATTTCCAGGAGATATATTTAAGATGCAAGCGGAGATTATGGAATTAACTGTCAAAGTGAAGAGAACCAACCTGAGAGGAGCATGGAATGTTTAGACTTTCCAAAGAAACTCAGAGATGAAGTAGCTGAATTAATAACACTGATATCTAATCTTTAATTTAAAACTGCTTTGCTGAAAACTGGGGGATGGAAAACAAAACACCAGTTAAAGAAAAAAAATCTGCACAACATTTGCAGATGTGCTGGCTTGTAAACCTGGTGTCTACAGCAGGAAAATTAGGAGAAACTATAATTAAGAATGGAATTGGTGCAGATATGAATAAATGTACTTTACCTTGGAAAAGTCAGCATGGCTTTTGCAAAGGGAACTGCTATCTTGAAAAGTTTTTGGAGGTTTTGATAGGGTCAACAGGCATATGGATAAAGCGGATCTGATTGATATAACCTATTTGGATTTAGATATTAAGCAGCCATGCCTAAGAGATAAAAAGGTCATTACTTAGATAAATAATTGGTTTTAAAACAGGAAACAGAGAAGGAGTAAATACTCAATTCTCCCAGTGAAGGGAGATGAGCAGTAGAATTCCACAGGAATATGTGCAGGGGATTGTTCTGCTTAATATGGTTATCAGTGACCTGCATAACAGGGTGAGCAGCAATGTAAAAAGGTTGGGTGATGATACTAAATTATTCAAGGTAGGATGATAGGATGAGGTCTGACTAGAAAAAAATGCAGAAGGTTTTTATGAGATAAGTGAAAGAGCAAAAAAAAAAAAAAAAAGGGAGATGCAATTCAGCATAGTTAAATGTAAAAGGATGAGAAGAAGGAAAGAATTCTGCTTTCCTATACAAAGTGCACTGAGATAACTGTTTCCAGTCAGGAGAAATTTTTTGTTGCTGAGAAAGAGATTTGCACTGAAATGTCAGCTGGTGCTCAGTAGCCATTAAAAAGCAAATGTTAGGAATTATAAAGAAAGGAAGAGCAAAACAGAGATAATTTCCACCATATAAAGTCATGGATTCAGACACGTCCTGGAAATTTCTATGCAGTCTTGAGCCTCTCATCTCAAATTCATGAAGGAGAACTAGAAAAAATGCAGAGAAAGGTGGCAAGAATGATCAACTGTCTGTAACAGCTTTCATACAAAGAACCTTTGTGTGAGCTACAAGTCTTCTGTCTGGAAAAGGGCTGACATGGGGGAAGGATGTGATAGAAATTTAAAAAACTCTTGAGTGATATGAAGACAGTGGGTGGAGATTAAACTGTTCACAGTCTCTTCTAGTTGAAGAACAAGAGACAGTCAAATGAAACTCACAGAATTCACTTTTTTTTTTTTTAAGAAAAGAGGTGATCATTGATAGTTGATTATACAAGACACTAGACAGGAACAAGCTCTTGCTGAAGAATATTTTGCATATAAAACATCTTTATGGACTTAAGGGGAGATTGGACAAGCTTATGCAGAAGAAACCTATAAAGGTGTACCAAACACAAAACCCCCTCATCTGGCTCAGCAGATCTCTGAAATGGAAGTACCTGGAGGAGAGGAGAATGATAAGGAGAGATACAGATTGTTGCAGTTTGTTGGTATCATGTCCTCCAGACTTTTTTCCATTGCTAGAATCAATTTACTGGAGTAGACCCCAGTTGGTTTGACCTAATACGGATATTCTTACATTCATATATTCCAACCAAGTTTCCTTATCAGCATGCCAATTGTCACATTCCAAAGCTGAATTTCAAGGCATACCAAAATGCAGGCAGTGTGGTGTATGCATGAGCTGGGACTTACAATGAACTAAAGAATAAATTTATATGATAACATGTACATATATCCAGTGTCATGCTCATTGGAGCTGGGTCAAGTGCATGCAGAGTACATGTACACCACATCATCCCACACTTCTGTTCTCCTCTTTATAATAGCTTGCTATGGGGTTCAAAAAGGACAAACATGCAGTTGAAGGGAGCCTGCAGATGGAGGGAGGATGATCAGTGGTATGCAGCAAGAGTAAAACTGTGTAGACACATATACAGAGAATGATCCATCTGCCTGTTTGGCTCCTGGTAAACCCTGAGCACTTGTGACTGTACGTAGGCAGTTTTTTTGAGCTGTGATGATGACAGCTACATACGTGCTTTGGAGACCATGAGTGTGAAACTTCATTGCAACTCTGGTTTTTTCAGGTTTTGCATATTTAGACTCCTTTTCTCATCTTTCCCACCAAATAAAAACAAAAGCTTCTGAATATAGATGGCTTATAACTTCTTAATAAATGTGTAACTGAACTAGGCATGAAACAAAACAGATTTGTTTTGTTGGGTTTTTTTGTTTCATGTTTTGCCTTTTTCTGATTTATGATAATTGGTTTGTCCTTTTGACAGACTGACAGACATGGGACATTCTAGCCATGACCCACTTAAACTAAGTTACATTATCTAATCTAAATATTATTCTGGATAATATGCCTTGTTCAAACTATTGCTACTAATCTCTTATATTTATTTGTCAGAGATTTTTATTAGTCTTTGATATTGTTCTACTGTCCTTCCTAGAAAGTGCTCATGTATCTATGTATCTTATACATGTAAGGTAACTTGTGGTAAGAGCTGCAGTGTGACTGTAAAAAAGAGAATTTTTGCAAAATTAATTATTAAAGACTCCTGCAGTAAACTTGAAGTTAAAGAATAGGGCTTAAGACAGAGGTAATAGGGGGTCTATTGCTAGCCATATTCCTGACATCAAGTTATGAAATTTATTCTATTTTCTAAGCAAAAGCAACATAAGAAACTATAACTAACAGGGTTTTCTCTAAGATAAATGGAAAATCTTCAGTGGAAGTCATACTTTCAGCAAATTTATTCATGTTTTCCCATCAGAATTTACCCATTTTTTTTCATCTGAAAGAGTAAAAATATGAAGGACAGTAAAGATGGCAATTTGCAGCTGAAATTTTGGAATGTCATCACTGTAATATTTTTGTTTATAGAGTTAGTTCCTGCCATAACATTAACTGGGGACAAAGATAAGTACTTAGAATGAGAAAATGTTTCCATTCTATCCAGTGATGTGAGGGAGCAGTTAAAAGCAACCAGGAGACCAGACTGTGTAAAAAGGAAAGTGCCACTTTCATTATAGTGATATATAACAACTGCATCTGAAAACCTAGCTAAGACTATCCCTGAAGAGGGCTCAGAGATTGTCTGTGGCTGAGAAGAGTTATGCAGCTGCTGCTTACAATAGCTAGAGCACACCAGGATGATTGAAATGTGTTCAGTTCTAATTTATTTGGAAAAATAGCCAGTGGATCAAACACTAGTATAAAGAAAGAAGATTTCATTTCAGTTACCTCTACAGCAAGAAATTACATAGTGTTATATCTTAGTATCTGTGATATTTTAACACCTTCAAATGGGTGCCTGTGGTTTAGTTCATGCTTTATTTTGTTTTGGTTTCCTAGCAAGAAGAAAGTATTACCAGGGAAGGATTAATGAAGGAGACACAGGAAAAAAAGAAAAAGAAAAAACCTCACTTTCTTTCAGATCTATAGTATTTTCTATTTGCTGGTCAAACAGATTATTTGTAATGTCCATACTGTTACAACTCTTACAAACACAGGATAGAAAATTGAGAGCGCACAACACAGACACACACATTACAATTATTTATTTGGATCATCATCTAAAGGTTCCTGGTGTTACTGTAAAAACTAAAATACATACATATATTTCTACGTTTGTATGCACATGTAGACTTGTTAGCTATTGAAAAGTGTTGGGGAAGAAAGAAAACTAAGAAAGCGTGAGAAACTGAGAAGGAAAAGGATAAAATCTATTCAACAATAACAAATAGAAATAGGATGGTTCAGTGGCTCTTGATTTAATACTTCTGGACAACTCCCCACTGGAAATCAAGAATTACAAATCAGAGATATGTGTTTTGTTCATCTCCTCATCAATGTGCTGAGCATGAAAACAGGATCTAATTTAATGCTTACCCTATGAGCTGATTACATGATGTGCACAGAGTGCATATTTTTATATTAACATAAAGGACTGAATACGAAAACAATAAAAACACATCTGTTACTAAACCTTAACTTTTTTGGAATGACTTTTTTTTTTCTCCTTATATCTCTGTCTTATATTTGAAATTTCATAGTTGCAGCACACATTTCTACTCAGTCCGCAGCAGTAGGTAACAGTTTACTTCAACTTTCTCTTGTCCTATTACCTCAATCCCAAGAGAGTAAGGTCCACTGAAGACAAGATTTTTGTGAGTTAGTTTTTAAAAGAAGAAGGAAAAAGGATTTTTTTTTTTCCTGATGTACTTTCCTGACAGAAGTAATATATGCGTCCTGGTTCCAGCCAGGATGGGGTTAATTTTTTGCAGTAGCCAGGAGGGGTCATGGTTAGGACTTGGAGATTGTTCTGTACTGCCTTGTCATTGCTGGGGCTGGGGGAAAGGGGAAAGGGAATGTCTTCCAGGGAGAAGGGGTCCCTTCCAGTTGAGTCCCAGCGGGAACTCTGAATTGGGGAGTACCATTGCTAAACCACGACAATATGGCAGAATGTATTCTGGGACCACATTCTTCAGACAATAAAGTCTTCCTGTAAAAGAATAAATACTGAGTCTGATAGATTGCTTAGTGTTCCAGAAAGAAGGAATCAAGCGGCCTTGTGAATGAAAAGGTCTTAAATCTTGTTGAATAGTTGATAGTTTTGATTAGCAAAATGGAATGTTAGCTGCATTGCAATAAATGCTTTGTGTACCTGCCCAGAGCTGAGGTCAGGACTCCCTGATCTGTTCATCAATGATTCCCTTACATACTTTGCCTTCACAAGAAAAAAGCACATAAGTTAAAAATCTGAATAGCTTTTTATACAATTCTGTGACATTTTTAGTGTCAGGGCCTTAAGCCATTTTTTAAACTTCTGTAGGCATCCTCTGAAGGGCAATGACAAGGAAAAATGAGCAATGAGATATCCACAATCAGCCTTCTAACATGCTCTGATCATTTCTTGCTCCTGCCTACCTTTTTTTTTTTTTCTTTCTGATTAGTGCAGTATAGATGAATTTCATTCTATTAATCTAGCGTGCAACATATTTTGCCTATACTAACTGCAGCATATTTTAGACATCTTGGAAGGTTCATCAGTTTCACTTGAAAAAATATAAATTCATTTTGAGATTTCCTGTGACTGGGTATTAAGCGTGCCTGTGTGTCTGCGCTTACGTGTGTGTCTGCACTTAAGTCCTGACGTTTTACATTTTGAGAAAATCTGTGTTTTATAAAAATAACTACTTAAATGATGTAAAAAGCAAAATGAGGATATAACATACTTACGGGTCTTCACTTTGCAGAAAACATAGTTCAGCTGGTTTAAAAATAGGCAGAAAAAGGGAAAAACTATTATAGCATGTGTGGGTAGACTGCTAACATAATAGAAAAATCACTCCCCAGTTTGATATGTTTATTGTCATGGCCTTTAGATAACAAGTTCTCACTTGGCCTTGATGCTGTTCTGGAAAGCACAACACTAATTAACAGAAAAACAAAATCCAAAACCCAAACCCAGAATGAAGCAAGCTCTCCCCAGAACCCCTACAATAAAAAACACCCAAAACCCTAACAACAAAGACCCCAACAACCAAACCAAAAATCACAGGAGGGAGGGGGAAGAGGTGATATATTTTTCTCAGAATAAACCTCATCTTCATTAGTAAACCAAAGAATGCACATACACTTTCCTCTGTCTTCTGTTGCTTAGAAATAAAGAGCAGTGGTATAAAGCCCTAGTGCCATTACAGGCGATTTACAACACCCTATTTACACCAAATGAGAAACTGGCTCATAATGTTGTTTAAATAGGATGACAGCCCAGAAAATTTTCTGATGAATGAGTCATCCAGTTGTGGAACCAAAATTCATTCCTGACCCACTATGGCTACTACATTTATATTATAAAGAAGGTCATGGTTGTTTTACGTTAAATATAGTACCCTGAGGATTTAATTAAAAGGGATTTAAAATTATGAATACTGAAGTCAGACAGGTCATATTGGATAATCCAGTTTTATTTTACAGTAATTGGTTACACAAGTTATTATTACATTATTTAGAACATCCTGATTCTCAGTGGAAGTCCTTGTGCATTTAATTAACCATGAGTACAAAATGACTTTAAAAAACTGAAGTCATTAAGCCCTCCTTAAATAGCCTTTTCAAATGGAAATTGACAAGGACATTTTCATTTAAATTCTTATAATTCTGTAGTTTTTAAATGAAGAAACAATGTAAATAATGGTAGCTTAGTTGCTGTTTTATTTATCAGTTTTATTTATTACTTTTAAGGTGATATTTCGTATTTGGATTTTGATCTAAGGCTGTCATAACTTGATTTTCGCATGTTCTGACTTTAGAGGTAGCTTGACCTCCATTTTCATGAAGTCTGCAGAACTCTTGAATTTCTAAGCATGAGAAATGCTGGCTACTGATCACATGTCTTGGCTGAGGTCTACAGATTTTGATGCATTTATAAGAAAAGGTGGAAGACTTTTATTGTGGCAATGGTCAATTTTATAGGACAAGAGGGAATTTAACCTTTACTTAACTGAAAGACCAAACGACCAGTGTATACCTCAGTGTGATTGTAAAGAATGATGAAACACTCGGTTACTTCTTCTGAACCAGCTCAATCTTTTTTTCTTTCTATGTTTTTTGAGATTTATTTTGAGATTGCTGTGGCATTCCCCTCACTGGAGATATTCAAGAACTGTCTGGACGCAATCCTGTGCCTTGTGCTCTTGGATGACCCTGCTAGAGCAGGGAGATTGGCTTAGATGACCCACTGTGGTCCCTTCCAGCCTTGACCATTCTCTGATTCTGTGAGATGCTGGTGACTACGGTTTTCAGTACCACCCTGGGGGAAACAGGATACCCAGACTGTGACATCAAGGCAGTCCTACCTCCAGAGACTTGACTGAGAGCACAGAATGGGTCAGAGACAAATCCTTAGCAAGAGTTCATTTCCCTGCCAGCCCGGGAGCCGTACGGATGCAGACAGCTGATCACAGTATCAGTACAGAGTTTCTTTGCAGCAATTCTTTCATTAATTGCATTCCGCTTCAGCCTGTTTGGGTATGAAAAGTGATTTATCTGGGTTACCATCAAGAACGTGGTACAATGGAAGTGCTCTCTGGCACATCATCATGTGCAATATTAAACAGTGTTTATCCACACATTCATTTGCATTGCGGGTCTGGGCAATTGTTAAACGTAGCACAGTCAAACCTAAATTCAGTAGGGACAATAAAAGGCAGGTTGCTATTTGTGCTGTTTGCTTAATTGTTCTATATGACTGAGAAATAGATGAGAATTTACTGCAGGCTTTTGATATTCAGTGTTGCTGTGTCACAGTACATTGAGAATAATGAATAGGACATTCACTCTGGAGCACAGAACATTAGTTTTCTTACCTAGGAAACACGGAAGCCAGCTGGAGAGGAGAAAATTGCCAGGTAGATTGTCGACATAAAGGCAAAGGTAACATGCTGATAATAACCAGGGGAAATATGAAGATAATAACAGAGGATGATAACAACCCAGCTGAGGAAGAGAGGGGTGTCTGGAAGATCAAGTGATCCCAAGCTGTGCACAGCTATTATGCAGATGGAGGGGCACCTCTGCTCCTGAAAAAAGGAGCTGGTTTATTTCCCGTGTAGCAGAATGTGTTAACTCCAGCCTTGTGTTAAACAAGATTAGGACTTGCTTTCTTCCTATTATCAGAAGTGTGTATTTCTTGACAGATTTCCACACCACTTCCTTGTTATTGTGGATGTATCATTATTTATCCTACTTTGCCCTCCCTCCCCCTCCCCCTTGGCTGTGGGGCTCTGCAAGTCATAGGCAGCTGTCATGTCAGGTCTATGTGAGTCTGTCAGAGGCACGATGAGCAAAGATGGAGTGATCACTCCTTGCTGCCATGTTTACTCTGTTTTCTGTCTTCAGCCGGCCTGTTTTCAGAGAGACGCTTTCCAGAACGCTTCCCATCAAGGATACCGGGAGGAACAAGGGGAGCTGCAGTCGCTGTGCCGCTGCCCAGCAATGACAGAAACCCTGGGTAATCTCCCTGCCTCCAGCAGCTCATCCTGGAGTACCTTTCCTCGCTAACACACCTACCCTTGCAGCCTGTTCAGGCTCCCCATAGCCGTCTGCCATCTCTGGCGGGTGAGGAGTGAGCAAGAGGAGCTGAGAAGTGGGAGAAGAGGAGCGTCCAGCCAGCAGCCATGATAAATTGGGGGGAGCATTTTGTCCTGCCCTGGAAATCAGCTTGCTTTTAGCAGGAGTTGTTTTCTATTTTTCAGATTCCCCAATAGTGGTGGCTATGCAAATATTTCTTGTACCTTTCTTTTCCAAGTCATAATAATTTACTTAATACCAGTTTTGAAATGCCAAATTCCCTGAACTCTACTTCTGCTTTACCTTCTCTTTTTATTTTTTTTTCTGCTTTTAACTCTTTTCTTCTTCTCCTTTTTTTTTTTATTACTTAATACCAGTTTTGAAATGCCAAATTCCCTGAACTCTACTTCTGCTTCATCTTCCCTTTTTTTTTTTTCTGCTTTTAATTCTTTTCTTCTCCCCATTTTTTTTTTTAAATTACCTGGCTGGGATTTACAATCAAGGTATTTTCTGGGGTATGGTTAGATCAGTATTCTAACCAGAACAGAGAAAGGAAAACAATCTTCAATCTTTGAAATGTGATAAAAGCCATTAGGCATTATACTGTATATTTATGAATGTGACTCACACAATGCTTTAGTCTCAGCAAATGTATCATAGGATGTATTAGCTGAAATAATATAGCAAGTAACTTTATTAATTGCTGTCCTAAAATCCTGATGTCTTGCTTACACGTCCTGTAAAGTCCTGTTTTACCAGCTTTTTTTTTTTTTTTTTTGGTCAAACTGTAACAGACTCCTTCTCCCAGATGAAATTTCCATTGTAGAAAGGATGAAAGTGTTGTCCCTGAGCAATTTTCCATCGATGGTTACTCACTATTGGCATTTTAAGAAAGATACTGAACTGTAACTAGCTACTAGGTAGGCAAAGATTTTCATTATCATGTTCTGGTTTTACTAGAAGTCTTGGGAAAATTCAGGTCATTGACTTTGTAATCATAAGTCTATCTCCTTTCACACAACTCCTGCCTGTCAGAAAGGATGATTCAGGGGTGAAAGGCTCTGCTCAGAACCCCTGAAGTACTGAGAAACATAACCAGAGCAGCAGCAGCACAGGAATGGGCCCAGAGCTCAGATACTATAAATATTTTTTACCTGAACTCTTTATTTATTGCTTTTTCTTTCCCCTTCTAATAGCTTAACCAATGAAATTAAGGGTATGCAACAATTTTCTGATTGCTGCAATGGATCGTCTAGCTCAGGTAATGCAGGTGCTTAATATTTACTGCAGAGTTCTGTCCATGGCTCTCCCTACCAACCCACGTTATTTATATGATCTGGTTATAGAAATTCCGTCATCACCATGCCTTTCTGTCATGTTAAGCTCTCTCATAGTGAGAGCTTATTAACTTGTGCTTTATTAGATTCTGTGCCTTTACAACCAAGTCATTAGACACAACCATTACCCTGGTCTCCTTTCCTTTCTGTATTAAGATCCATCTTCATTGTGATACCCATGGTTAATGAGAGTCCTTAAGTAGACAGGCCGCAAGTGATTCATTTGTAGCTCTTGTCAACTTGTTTTATGGAATAAAAAAAAAATCTCTAAAGCTTGCAGCTGAATGTTCAGCCAATAGATTTCTCAATCTTGTGTTCCAATTAGTTGCCCTCAGGTTCAGCATCCTTCTTCCACACTGCTTCCTGCAAGCCCTGATGCACATTGCTGATGTCTCAGTTGTAGTGATTTTGAGGGAAGGAATATTTCCTGTTTATGTTTTTGCAATAATCAGCACAGTGAGGGCTCCAAACTCACTGGGGCCTCTGGCTTCCACTTGCTTCATGCTAATATGCATTATACACATCCAAACAGTTTGAAGAGGTTAGTGAGGGGATTCTGGTTTTTGCATTCTTGTCCAGTTTTGCCCCTTCTGTATAGTTTTCTATATTATCTTCATGAACAGACAACTGTGATGGTCAGTTCAGGCTTCAGATGTGACAAATACTTACTTTTAAAGAAGAACTTAATCTCCAGACACAGCTAGTTTAGATTTTACATAGAAAAAAAGACACAAGTAGAACACTGTGTATACACTGAAATTTATTTAGTAAAAATCAATGAAAGTATCTTCTGAAAAATTGATTTCTGGGGGGGTGTGTGTTTACATTTTTTGCCTTCATTTTTACCTTTACATGTAAGAATTAATACAGATTTTTTTTCTAATACTCTGATCTCACTCTGGCATCACACTGAAACATTCATTAACTTGAATTGCTTTACAGGGTCTGGATTCTGATATAAGTAAAAAGAGGCAGCCTCTGACTTAAAAGTGTTCTTGAATTGTTCTTAATTGTTTCTATTTCATCTGACAGCCTTCACTGAGGCTCCTCAGCTTAGTTTGGCAGGTAGGACCACACCAATAAAACCGTCTGAGAGAACAGGGGGAAAAGGATGTTGTTTATGTGCAGCTACAGCTTTTTTGCTGGTGACTTTGTGCATGCTGGTTAAGAAATGTTCATGATCATAGGAATGCTTCTGGAAGTAAAATCTATTGATACATGAAATCCTGCTTTAGAAGTTGTGCCTTACAGATATTAAAAATGAATCAGTCATAGAGCCATGAGTAGAGCTTTTTACAAAGCATTTGTTTGATGTATAGTTGCTCCCCAGAGAGAATAGTATCCAAGAATGAGCTCTGAGTAAATGAGTGCATTTGGCACATCCTAGAGTGATGTCAAAGCTTCACTGGCTCCGAGGGGTAGTTTTGTTTTGAAAAACCTAGTTCCAGTGCCTTTTGCTTAGAATTGATTCAAGGAATGTGGAAATATATGAAAAGAATTTATCAGCACAATGACATCTACAATGAGCAGAAGGCATCCATTAGCAGGGAGTGGAAAAAAAACCAAGAGAAAACAAACCAGCTGTTTTATTAGAAATTTCCTTTGTTTTTTCATCTGAATGTATCTATACATCTATCTCCCCAGCAAACAAAGAAAAATACTCCAGTTGAACTCTATCAATACAGAATGATCCTGAAGTGCATTTTCAGAGGAAACTCTTGTTATTATTTATATGTGTTGCATGAATGCAGGATGTTCTATGTAAGGCGTATTCCTGAAGGGGTAAGGCAAGTCTGAAAGCTTGTTTTTGAGTCCTACAGGCTTCAAGAGGAGTCAGTCCCCATTTTGCTCTAAGATAACCTCGATTAAGTTAAGCAAAGTTAACTTTTCTGTGGAGCTGTGTGTTTCCAGCTCACTGGAATAGTAAATGGGAGCAGCTGGTGGGTGAATTGTTTAATGCAGACATATTTGATGGGTGATAGGGACACATGGCCAAGCCTCCATTTGCCAGGTCTGGGTGTTAACTGGGCAGCCAGGCAGGGGCTGTGGGCAGGTGTGCCTGCCCGTGCAACCAGCCTGGGTGGGGATTTACTCCTCTGGATTATGGAATGGACGTGACGCAGACGCTCATACTCCTGTGGCACTCCCGGCCTCTCCACTCCTCGCCAAGAGTGAGTGTGAGATAAAAGGAAGATGCTCTCATGATGCTCTCAAAATCCAACACAGGGCCAGGGAGAGAGAAAACAACAAACAGCCCCGGAAAGATTGGGTGTCAGTGCTCTCAGATATCGGGAGGTTTGGCCTGTATGGACATGATGTGTCAGTCCCAGTTGGTTCTCCAGCATAAAACTGTGCAGATTATAAAGCCTGACCCAGACCTCTGATGGCCTTCAGGACCTATTGAGTTTCCTTCCTTGGCAAATAGCACACTGGCAGGGTGACCCATGGTGGCTTGCAGGATGGGACCACAGGAGACGATCTAACTAGGACCCATTATCAGAACTCCTCCAGTCTGGGCAGATTAGCTCCAGAACCTCGACTGAAACACTTAGAAAGTGGTACTAATGTCTCATTAGATAAATAAAGATGCTGGTCTGTTCCCGGGATTTTTTTTTAACTCTCTCATCATATGAAAACACACAGGTTATCCTAGAAGAAAGGACATCAGTTTTCATCACCTGAACATGTTCCAACTTCTCTACTGTTTCACAAGACACAGGAACCACTTATGGCTCTAAATTAGAAGTGTAGTTCCTTCAGAGGGTTCTTATATGTGCCTGCTCTGCTCTGGAGAGAGCTTTGAAATCTGAGTGACTGGACAAAACCTGCAGGCCACTGGAGCCTTGGTTCCACCTCTGAGGCCCAGAAAGCTGCAGAAGTTAACAGACACACCCCTGCAGAGAGCTGCCTGCCTTCAGCTAGATTTCTTTGTGGTCAGAATTTCTGAAATACCTTTTTCAGATGCTTAAATTGATTAAATTTACATATTGAGGTGAGCAGCCACACAAAACATCTTACAGTTCTGAAATTTTCACAGTCCTTTACTAAGACTAGATTAAATGGCAGTGTCACTTTAGTCTGGTGGAGCTGCTGGGCAATTCAAGGTCCTATGGAGCAGCTGGATATTGCAGTGCATCTTGGATTGAACAGAACCAGAATTATCACATGGGATTTGTTTACACTGCATCTAAGACTGCGGAGAAGGGATCCCAAACCCAGCTGTGGCTGAGGCAGTCATAATATATTCTTCCAGAGCCTGATCATTGCAAATATAACTCTGACGTTTTCTGAGCTATAAATTACTTCTGCAATTATTTTTACAGCCGTGGTGCTTGGAGAGAGTATAACACATGTATTTTTATACTGTCTTGCACTTAAACGGTCTCAAGCAAATTAAAAACATTGGAAGGAGTAGTTGATTTCTGTCACACAAAGATGAATCTCAAGCTAGCTATCCAGAAGCACAAAGTATACCAAGATCTAACACACATTGCCTTACTTTCTGCAGTATTTTCTTTTGCAAAAATATTTATATATATATATGTATATATGTGTGTATATATTTATTTAAGTACTATTAGCACTTTGGAAAACATAGAGGGCTAAGCTTCTATTTGCAAATTAAACACTTTTTACCACTGTTAGACTGCAAACAAGTGATTAATGAAAGAGAACTTATGAAGATAGAGTCTGTTTAATTTAGGGGAAGAAAGAGGTGTTACAAATTGTCCATTAAGAGAAAGTTGTTTTACTTCCATGCAAAAATTAACATATGAATTTGCTATCAACCATAAACTGAAGGTTATAAAGGAAGCAAATGGGTTCATGTGAAAAGCTCTAATACATTGTCATGGCAGTTCTGCTTAGTCACTGCTTGATATGAGATTCTGTGGACCTCTTATTTTTTCTTATTCTTAAATTTTTTGTAAGATCAGAATTAAACATTTGCACAAAAATAAGAGTTGAAGATCAACTGGGAGGAGTTCTGCAACACAAGAAATCAGAAAAAACTGCATTTGCTACAGATTCCTGAGTAGTAATACACAATTTCTTTTCTGCATTTTTTATCTACTCTGAAAATCGAAGTTTTAAAGTATTTGACGGTTGTAATCTGTGTCTTTGCATAAGCACTTTCCCATTCTAAATTGTATGTAAACATCAGCTTGAAAATGCAATTTAAAAAGATGTTCTTAATGCTCTGCACTGATAATGTCATGTGACATTAATTTATCCTGGAAATCTTTCCAATCAAAAAGAATATGCAGATATTTTCATGCTAAATCATCCTTGTTAAACTGAATAACTTGTTTCTTACACTTGTGAGAAAAAAAGTACATTGCAATATGATACTAAAATAAGTTTTTCTATTTGAAGAAAAGTGGTCATTTCTGCATGTAGTGTCTGTGCACATCCCTCACAGATTTTAATGCTGCTGAATCATTGTGTGCATTTGCACTTCATTCATTCTTCGTGTGCTGATCTAAAGCCTGATGAATTCATTGCTCATTCTGACTTTGAATCAGGTTCTTTTCCTTTTTTCTGTCTTTGCCTACTCCTTACATTTTAAGAAGCAGTGTGTACCCTTTCTCATCAGTTTTCCTCAGCTGAGCGAGCGTTGAGATGTTGGACTTCTTTAACAACATTGCTGCTGTCTTTTCTGTTAATTAGGCCATAGCAAAAGCCTTTTTTTTTCTTTTTTTTTCTTTTTTTTTTTCTTTATTTAACCAAGAATGGGACAGAAGGATGTATTTGTCCTCAAGGTATGTGTCCATTTTCCATGCATGAATGGACTCTCCAAATCTTTGCCTAACACATGTATCAAACACATTTGTCTCATCTAACAGAATTAAATCACAGCAATTTGTATTCTAGAAACAATGAATGGTTTTCTCCTAGACTAACTTCTTTCCTAGAAGAAAAATGTCACAAAATTTTTTTATATAACACACTAAAGAAAGCAAACATATGTGATAATTAAGAAAATTTTACTTTGAATTTTATTTAGAGGATAAACCTTGTTGGCATCAAAGACTCTGGACATTGAACTTGAGATTTCCTTAAAGATGCTTCCTACACATGTAAGTTCAAAGATTATTCATAGTCCTCTTTCATTCTGTTTTTCATTTCAGCACCTAAAGCTACATAAGTATATTCAGAAAGTGCTATAAAGAACCATATGTATGGAAGCATTTGCAGGGTCAAGCCACTAGGTTATACAGTAGTTTGGCCTATGAAAATTTGAAAATATAGTAGTTAGTTTCCGAAAGCATTTCTGAAAACATCACTGTGCATTAATCAAGTTTTTTTTCCCCATTTTATTCACTAGTAAGTTTCACGATCTTCTTGTTATCTGTGGCATTCCCACCATGAATTGTGGTTTTTGCTGACAGACAACTCATATTTTTGACACATTTTAGTGTCAGTGGAGAAGCCTAAGAGCAGAGTCCTCTAACATTTGAACTGCTTGATTTTAGTGATCATTGCATTAATCTGCTGAGTTGATTTGGATTAGAGTCTGACATTTGGAAACAAATAGGTAAGAGTCCCCAGAAAAGTTAGGTGCAAATAATAATGCCATCAGATCAAATCCATATTCTTTAAAAGCCTGAGATGTTAACATCAGGAAGTGTGAGGTTCTCCACTAACTTAATTCTGCTAGTGCTAGAAAAATAGGTATACATATAGGTTTCCAAATGTGCAGGTATCAGGGAAATTTTTATTTTAATGTAGTTCAGGGAATAGTTATATATAACACTGCATGATGTGTTCATATTTCTTGCTGAAACTCAGATTGCTGACATCAGTAGTTGTTGGAATTGTAAGTTAAACAGTAAAAGCTGGACTGCAATGGTGCGAAAACACTGCAGCAGTGAGAAGAAGGGATGCAGTCAGGAAAATAAGAAGCCCTCAGACTAGTGCCCCTAGAAGTGGTGAAACAACTTCCACGGCTCCCAAGTGAGTTCTAGATCAGGGCCTGAGAAAAAGATTTTGGGGTAATGAGAAGAGAGGTAGCAAATATCAAACCACTAGGGTAAGGCTGTGAGCTCAGAACCCTCCCTGTCTCCTGTGACTTACCTGTATATGTGTTGGTATGTGCTTGTGATTAAAAGAATATTCTTTTAAATTCAGATTTATAAATACTGGTTGCTTTTTACAGGTTTTTCAACATAGACAAGTTTGGGGCTTTTTTTTTTGCATTTTGGATAAAGTCTTCAGTATATTCACTGCAAATTCCTATACTTTGTTTCCATTTCTCCAGTTCTGCTTTCGAATAAAATCAGCAAGTCTATTTTTTTCTGGTTAGATAAGTGACAGGTACCTCCTTGTCTATCAGTGCATGTAAAGCAAAGTAAAACCTGATTCTAAGCCCAGGCTGGGAGTAGCTGCTGATCAGGATGGGTTCATTTCTCTGTAGGGAAGGGAAGCCAGTAAAGAATCTAATTTTTGAGCTGTGCAAATTATTTATGTCCTCCAGCATATTTTATGCAGCTCCTGAAGTAGATGACTCAGTTTAAGTCTGCTTGGAGACAGGGGCTTAAAGTAGATGGCTCTTTGCCTTGTTAGACAGCCTATGATCCTACCTCCTCTTGCACAGGGGAGAGTGGGAAGGGTCTTTGGTGTGTCTGCCTCTGAAAGATTGTGGGAGATGGAATAACTTCCATGCAGCTGGAGAGCTGCTTCCCTGTCTTGATTATTTCCACATAAATTGAGCCCAAGAAAGCTTTGACGTTGTAAAAAGAGGGGAAAAGGATTGCTTCCTGAAGGTTTAAGAACATCTAAACTCCTCAGTGGATGCACTGGGGAGTTAATAACTAGTTTGGACATTGGTAGCATAGACTCAGTTTTTTTGCTGGATATGATGCAGCATGTTCTGTATTCTAGGAGAAGTTGAAGGAACAGCTGCTACAGAACAACTTTGGACCCATAAGCAAAAATCTGAGAAGTGTAGCTGTAGTTGTCCCATGGTAATTTAAAAACAAACTATGAAAAGAAGCCTCAGAAAAAGATTAATTTTCTCAAAAGAACATGAAATATTAAAAAATATTTTCTGGAAATGGCAATATTTTGATGCAATATGCTAGCTATTCATTTTTGTGATGAAAAGTCTCAATCATTTGTGAAAGGTATTTTTCGCAACTGTGGCAATATAAAAAAGAAATCTCTCAGATCTTCTTTAAAATGTGGGCTGATCAAAATGCTTAATGTATTCTATGTCCCTGCTTAAGGAAAAACTGATTGTATTTCTGTTTGTAATGGGTTTCTATCTTTCTCTGCAACCACCTGCCATTCTGGTTTCAATTTGACTCTGGCTTTCTGAAACACACAGCTGATGAAACATACAAAAAAATCAATTAGACTTGAAAATTATATTGAGTCCAGTGTTCACTGGAAGTTGTTTGCCCACAAGACATTTGAGAAAATGTTTTCTTTTCTCTGGTTTACTGAGTTTTATCACATATTTCAATGCTGGTTGCCGTATCAAACCATTAACTTTCTTTTGAGATCAGAGAGACATCCAAGATCCTTTAAAAGTTCTTGACCAGCTGGGAGACAGGAAAGAGCCTTATTGCCAATGCTTCAGAAATGTAACCTGATTTTGCATTTTTTGTAAGTGTAAGAAGACTTTCATAGGCACTGTAGCAATGGTACCTACTGGGGATGATTATCTGAGGATAAGGTGAGGCTTCATCTTTATTAATATAGAATTATTGAAATTAATCTTTCTGAAAAGTTTTTATTTGGTTAATGGAATCCAGGAATAAGGTTCCCTAATAATGCCCTAGAGCTACTTTGAAATGATAGTTGTCCCTCAAATGCATTATTCTTAAAAAAAAATTATTTTCATGTATTTGTTTTATATTTGATGTCAGTGAAGCACCTTCTGAATAAAGAGCAGCTGTTATTTTCCTAATATGATTAGGATTCCATTCATTAAAAAGGCTGACTCCAAATAAATGAAGCCTCTGGAAAAAAAATTATTAAAAGTCACATTTTTAATATATGCAATGTTCTATTTTTCAATAATGCTGTGCCAAAAGCAAATCGTCAATTAAATAACAAATTTTAAAAGTTTTTGGTTTTTTGTTTGTTTTTTTTTTACAGAAACAAAAGGGATCATCAGAAGTTCCAGTGTGATCTTTCTCAAAACTGATATTCCAGCTACTGAACTATTAGACAAAGGATGCAATGGAAGGCCACATCACTGTTACATTGTAGCAGACTAAAGTAAAGTAATCTAGGAGCACCAGCTACGAGGAATAAAGAAGACTGATTATTCTTTGTACCAGATCTAGGAATGAATGTAGTAATTACCTAAAAGACTACTACACTACACTACACTACAGAAGTGAGGCATCCTGGCTGAAACAAATATATGCAGCTACATCATTCAGGTGCCTCTTATATTAGGGATCCTTACATAGGAGTTTCATATAGGATACCTTTATTTGCAGCTGGGCACTGTTTGGATGTTCAAGTGTGACAGGAGTAAACCAGAACAGAATATTCTCTGATTAACAGTTTGCTTATAGAAAGATGAAATCTTAAAATCTGAGTCTTACAGTCTGAGGTCTTCTTTTGGTATCATCCCTTGTGAAAGGTGAGAGCAAAAGGGATGAGAAGTAACAAAACAAGGAGCATCTATTCCAAGGCAGGAGTAACATAGAACACACCATGTAATTTCTGATCAAGTTGTCATGCCATAAATTAGCAGAATGATAGAGCTTTTTATCTCTCAGCACACAATGTGAGAATTGAGTGTATATTAAAGACTAAAAAGAGATCAGACACTAAGTTAATAACAAGAATTTAATACTGCCTTCAAATTACTATTGCGTCACTTTACAAATATGAAGTGGTGAGGTGACAGAGAGTGGCAGCACCACAGCATGCTCCCAGTGAACAGTTCATACAGACAAAAATAGATCTAAGGCTAGAATTAGGCATTGATTTAATAAAATGTGAAAAAGCCATGGTTAGCCTAAAATAATCTGTGTGACTCCTTTCAAACCTCTTTAACGTAAACTATACGGTCCTGCCCTCACTGACCATCCTGTATGGCTTTATTTGGGGTTTTTTAATTACTGAATTTATCTTCTGTTCAGAGAACCTATGGTCCTAAAAGGGAAAATGAAGAATGGGTCCAGAAGAAAGAACTGAAATTCAAAGACAAAGAAGTTGCCTTTGTTGTCTGCTTTGAAATGATGGATATTACTGGATTCTACAGCAATGGTGCTAATGAGCTCCATACAAAGTCCCAGTGTACATATACCCGCATGTCCACTTGACAACATAAATATGAGCCCATTCAAGATCCACCTAATTAGTGGCATGACAAGCACAAGGAAAATACAATTGTACAGCTTTCACAGAGGGGTGCCCAGAGAATTTTGCACCTTCCTGACTCACTGACACTGCTGTCACCTACCTTCATAGTGTCTATCTCTGTCTGTCTGGTCACCTGAGGCTGTTTTTGCAATCAAGAGGGAAACCCAAGAACTCTAAGGGTGGGATATAATTGTTTTCTTATGACTAGAGGCATTGCATTTTAGAGTGACAATGTTTTGTGAACTGAGTCCAGGGTACACTAAATCCATTTGGCCACGTGTAACCCATCACGCATGAGTGTCTAATCAGCCTTGGCTTTTACATACAGGTAGCAAGAAGTTGACCTCTCTCTGAGAAAACTGTGTTTACTTAGATAAAGAAGGAAAAGAATAGTTTGGTTACTTTAAACGTATTAAAAATTCTGCTAAATAAAAAAGACTCAGAAGTACTGTGATATTTGTTCAAATCATATTCTTCATAGCCATTTTTTCATCCAACATCTTCTGCTGGTATTGTCATGGAGACCAAGGCTGTTAATGTCATGCAATCCTATAATATATACATAATGAATACTGCATTTCATAATTCATAAATCCAAGTTTATACAGTGTCACAGTCCTCACCTCACAAAGCAGAATTCAATCTGTACCTTTGTTGTCAGCTTTGAACTTCAGACATTTACTGGGTATGTCACTGGCAAATCTGAGCGAAAAAGATTCAGTGCTTAAGCTTACTTATGCATGTTCAATATGCGTTTGTTTAGTAGGGAAAAAACAATCCACTGCAGTAGGTTTATTTTGGTTGTGATAAAGAATACAGTCTGAGTAATCTCAGTGCACAGAGCAGCAATGTAATTGGCAGCTACATAATCAGTCTTTTAAGTGTGCTTGCTAGGATGGGTCAAACTCCTTTGGGAATCCAAATGAGGTTTGGATGGCTTCTTCACTCAGTGTTTTGCTACTTTGCATCACAGAGCCTGACATCAATATTTTACATGAGGAGAAAAATGACAGAAGATCCTGTTGCCAGTGTCCATCTGTGGAATGTAACAGATTTATATTTTTAATTAAAGCAAGAAAACAGTTTTGAAAGTTCAGCAGCCACAAACAGTTACATGTATAGAAGAGGTTGCTTTTGTGAGTAGCCCCTACAATTTCAATCAGAATGAACACAGTCCAAATTCTAATAGGGGTGGGAAATAAACGGATGAATAATGGGAACTTGAGCTCTGGGCATGAATAGTGTGGCCTTGCATGTCTAGTTAGGGTGATTTAAGATTGTACTGCCCCAGCTGTTCACTTGTATTTGCAAAGCAAAGCCACATTTACTCTTTACTGTGACTGTTGCTCATCCTTAATGAAAAGTCCACTCACATATTTAAAAACATCCTTTGGGGGTGACTCAGACTAAGCTGTATGATTTTGTTTAGTGTTAAGAATGCACTAACTCATGCCATTGACTTGGCTCAGGTACAGAACTGGTATTCTCAGGAAAGAATTTGTAAGAATGAACCTTGGACGAAAACTTAAACCACTATAATTGCAGAAGTAAGACCTCATTTAGATGTGCTAAGACACCACATAAATGTCGAGACTACTTCCTCTTCAGTGATGCAGATATAAGAGCAATAAACTGCTTCATTTCCTGTTTTATCTGAGACATAGACAGCAGAGATGAAATCCAGCAACTCCTTTGCTGCTCTACCATAAAATGAGAAGTTTCAAATTTCCTAGGGTAGGACTTAAGGCAGAGTACACTACAGAACTTGAAACACAGTCTAGTCATTGTACCAGTTTTATGCCTAAATACCTGATCTAGTTGAAGATGTCTCTGCTCATTGCTGGGGAGGTTGGACTAGACGACCTTTAAAGGTCCCTTCCAACCCAAACTATTCTATGATTTTATGATTTTGTGGCTATTGCCTGTATGAAGTCCTGCTTCAGAAAGGTTAGGAAACAAACTCTTCTCTCCCTGGAGAAACCAGGTATATTACTTAGAATGGACCAGATAAACCCAGATGAGCCAGAAACAACCATTCACTCTCTTTAATCCTGCTTTTAATTCACTCAGCTGAAATATATTAGATATGTGAGTAAAAGGGCATGAGGTATAAAGAGAATGAACAATGAGCATTCACATTTGCAGACATGTCTATCATTAAAAAAGCATAGATAGTTTTTTCTTATATTCAAACAATGTGATCAGCATTGTAGAAGGCTCTATGCCAAACTCTAGGTTCTGTGGGCAGAATGAACTGAAAATCTGAGGAGATAATTAATACGAGTATCAACATGAAAAAAAAATCCCTGCTAATTCATTTCTGAAAAAGAGGTGCATATTCTAGGGGTGAATAGATACAGTTCGATTAACACTTCCCAGGCTCTTTTAAAGCATTACTGCTGCTCACAGTATCAGAATGCCATTGTTATATTTCTGCCTTGAGAATCTTACGAATCTTGTGCAATAGTTTCACCCAGTATTTATCTTTTTGTAGTGACTTAGCTCAATTCAACCTTGGTCAAATATTGGTTTTACCATTCTTTTACTTACACACCAGAACATGTATTTTCATTCTGCAAACAAATTAGGAATACTCATCCTCACTTTATAGTTAACTTGCATAGGATTCTCAAGCTGTCAATGAGTAAAGAACTCCATTTGGGTTTATTTTACAGAAACAATTAAAAACCAGTATGTCAGCACTGCAAGCTATTGGCTGGTACTAACATGTGAGTTGTGATGGTTTTAACAACTGCCTGTCCCCTAAAACCAGCTGAGTTTTTGTTGCACACTTGCACAAGTGGATGACTATCAGAGTTTTGAGTGCTCAGACCTTTTATAGCTTTAAAAAGCTAGGCTTTAAAACCTAGCTATTTAATTTAGTTACCTGAAGGTAGGGGTATTTATTTTGGCTGAGTGATCTAGGACTACAAAAAAGGAGATTAAGTAAGATCATATTGCCCATACTGTGTTATGACCACACTGAGAAAAATATACTCCACTCAGCAACATCAGAGAGAATGTAAATTCGTATGTGAATTGCTCTGGTTTATGGTGCACAATCCAAGTAACTTACTGCAGTGTCAGAAAGATGGCTTTGGTGATAAGCTGGTCCAATAAACTTAATTCTGTAAACAAATTTTAAGTTAAACTACTGTCAGAAATACATGAAGTGCTTTTTCCCTCTCCTTCCCCTGGAAAGTCCATCCTTTGGCAGGCAGCTATGTGCACTGTGCAATTCATCTGTCTGGAAGGACAGCTGAGAGGACAGCCTCCTGGCCAGCTGGCAAGGTGTCACTATGCACACAGATGCCAGCACATTCCTCTGAGAGAGAATAAATCAGACAACTGGCACCTGTGATACTGATGTCTGTTCAAACATCTCTCCCTTCATGTAACTTAAACTCTAGTGGAAGGGCATAGTTAGGGTCTCTCCCCTTTGTTGTAATCCTTTGCCTGTGGAACTTTCTCTTGAAGGCTGTGAAAATAGCACACTGAGGCAGCATGGTGCAGAAAGTAGAGTCTTCCTATATGTAATAAACCAGGACTAGGAACTCCCTCTTGGAAAAATGAGATAAACAATGAATTCCTAGCGATCGATCTGGTTGCTCATGGCAGCAATATTAAGCAATAGGATTCATTTTTATCATGTGGGCTGTGATCTTTTTTCTTCTTTTATTGGAGTATACTTGAAGCGGTGTCTACTGGAGGAGAGCCCTTCCTACCTTGACATGTAATTACCAGCACAATGGAAAGTAGGGTTGTTAGTATCCATAGTCTGGTACAAAATGCATTATCACTCCATATTTTTTGACTTCCAACTTCAGTGACCTCTGTAAAGATGCGTTATACTCTATTGAAATGAATCCAAATATACCTGTCTCCCAGAGCCCTTCATATATTTCTAATACATAATAGCTAGAAGCTGGCAAATGAAAGACAGTGCCCGAGGCTTCTGAAGCTCAAACTAAGCCCAGGTTTTTTTTATTCCACTTACGTGAGAAATCCTGATAATTATCACGTACTAGCTGAAAAGATTTGTGCAGGGCAAAAAACCCCATGAGAGCCCCTGACAACTTCAACCAAAGATCATGGTTTGAAATGAGAACTACCGACTGCCTTTTCTATGAACGATTAAGTATTTTAGATTAAATAAATTTTAATGTGAACAAAATATATCAATAGCTACTTTAAGATTTTAAGGGATCATTCCATTTCTGCAGACACATAAGCAATTCATAACATCAGAAATCTAAAGCAGTCATATGTGTTTGCCAAAAGTTCTAGCAGCTCCAGGGAACTTTCCCTGCACTTTTCCGTTAACCAGGGTAAGTTACTCTGGTAACACAAGTGACCTGAACACTTGAACAAATGACATGGTATCTTCTGACCCATGATATGCACTCTCCTGATGCTGTGCTTCTCCTTCACCTGTGCTTCAACTCTACGGTAGACATTAAGTATTTACAATTATGAGGTAAGGGAAAACGTAAACCATCTTTATTTAATTACAACGAACTCACATTTTCCTTAGGCTGCGTACATGTGCAGGGAGGGTTACAAAAGATTTACTGATACATGTGAGCTGCAGCACTTATAAGGGTGTAAGAAAGAGAATGGTTGTGAGAACTTCTCTTTACTGCAGATAATCATGGTCGCAGGCTATAGCACTGGTTCAAACATAGGCTTGGCTCGTCCCTTGGCACAGTGATATTTTAATCATTACATTATGGTTATACACACTCTGTCTGGCTTAGTGAATATTCAGTTACACATTTCAAAGACCCCCTGCTTAAAGCACAGGAAATTCAAATACAAGATCCCTGCACAACAAGGTAATTGAGTTGAAGCCCAAATCCCCAAGCTAAGTGGGCTACTCATTGCTAGTCCTGGAAAAAGAGGGTACACTGACTCCTGGTCTGCCTGATGCGTGGTATCGCGCGCAAGCCCACAAACAGAAGCCCAGAGGTCAGGTGCTGCGACTTCCTCAGGGTAGCAAGCGAATAAAGATTTTGGAAATCGAGCTACTCACCCAAGGGAGCTTCCTCAGGAACGGTTGGAAGGGCGTGCAGGTGGAAGTAAAGAAGCAGAGAGGGGACTCTTTGTACGATGATCCATGGAAGGGTTTATTGTCATGAACGGGAACGGAGAAAGAGCCAGGTCTGAACGTGGTAAGTGGGTTTTATACTGGGGTTAGGGAAGGCGGGGATAAGGGACACGGCCAATGAGGAGAGGGATGGAAGGCAGGGTTCACAGAAACTGAACCAACNTCACCCAAGGGAGCTTCCTCAGGAACGGTTGGAAGGGCGTGCAGGTGGAAGTAAAGAAGCAGAGAGGGGACTCTTTGTACGATGATCCATGGAAGGGTTTATTGTCATGAACGGGAACGGAGAAAGAGCCAGGTCTGAACGTGGTAAGTGGGTTTTATACTGGGGTTAGGGAAAGCGGGGATAAGGGACACGGCCAATGAGGAGAGGGATGGAAGGCAGGGTTCACAGAAACTGAACCTACAGGAACAACACATGGGAGGGACTCAGAGGAAGAACCAATGGGGTGTCGAACTCAACAGAACTTTCTAGAATTCATGTGTATTAATTAACAAAGGGAAACCAATATTCATGGCAACGTGCATAAAACTGGGAGGGGGAAACACAAACCA